>JAAAKQ030006712.1:0-18619 GCA_010016005.3 Zanna intricata | reverse complement strand
ATACCGGTATCCCGATATTTCAAATTTCAAATATCAAATACCGGTATTCAGATTTTAGTTCGGTATTGTAAGCCCTAATAGTAGTAATGCAAGTAAACAAAAATAAAATATTTTGGGGGCAATATTGGAGGTAGGGTCACCCTCAGCTGAACAAAGTTTAAAATTATCAATTTTTTGAATTTTTTAAAAGTTTTTTTGGTTTATTTTAACTTTTAATAATACTACTACAATAAAATTTCATAATTCATTTCCCCCTAAATAAAATAAATCTTAAGAAACTTTTTATTGAATGTGAATTTTTTTTTAGTTTCTTCCATTAACATAGTAAAAGTAGAAAAATAAAAAAAAAATTGTTGGAAGATGTTTTTGGATATGGAGGAACAAAAAATAAAAAAATGCCATTTCTTTCTTTTAATTTTTAAAGAATTTATTTAAACATACAATAATAACTTAATTACCCCCTCCTCAAAAAAGAAATTTAGATAATTTATTCATTATCATTATTTTTCCTATACTAAATAAATTTTTCCTATACTTCTCTTTTTTCACTATACTAAATAACCAATGACAAAGTATAAAAACTTCATTGTCAACTTTTTTAATTTATGAAAATTTCTACTTAAAAATTGCCAATGACCACTGCTCAATAATGTTGTACATTCTCAAGTCAATTATACTCATAAAAGTATTATTATTTAAATACCACAGATTAAAGAACAGCATTGATGTAGCTATTTAAATTCTGTTAAAAAATACTTCATCTTTAAGTAGAAAATAAATTCTTCATAAGGTTGAATATGAACATGTTCTACTTGATACTTGCAAATATTACTGTATATAAAACTACAGATACCCAAACTTTTAGAAAATTCTAAACTAGAAGGACGATGACCTTTATAACTCCTACCCACCTACGAAAAAACGATTTTTTGTAAGTGGTTTGCACATATGAATAATTAAAAAGAACAAAATAAAAATAAAAACTCATAAATTTTTTAGGGAACATTTTTTATTCAGAATCTGATCCAACTTTTTCCTCCTGTGGAAAAAAGTATACAAACTATATTTTAAATAATTTGGTAGTATTCATTTTTCATACTGTTATTAACTGTTAACGAGAAAAAATTCAGCGACAACTAGACGGAGCTGAGCACAGCTAATATAATTTAATATAAGTACAGTGTTAGCTTTAAAATATAATAAATAAAACAATAAAAAGCGCAATTCTATAAATGTAAATCGTAAAGAAGAGAAAAAGAAAGCATCCGGAAATGTTAATGTCTTCGGGCGTCGGAGTTGATGCGATACAGTACCGTACACATTGTTTCTTCTTCCTTTACCGACGTAACTACTAGTTATACCTGTGGGACCTGATTGCAAAACAGCTTTCTCTTTGTTCCTCTCTGAAATATGAAATCTATAATTATACATCTAGTTACTAGGCCGTCAAGACTAGCGTAAATTACACTCTAGCAATGTAAGAAACTTTTACGCCTAAGACAAGTTATGTTAACTACTTACTGTAACGATATGAGAGCGTATAATATTTATAACCGAAGGAACTGATTTAATCGAGTTGAAATTAATTAACGTATGTCACTCAAAACGAATGACGGTAAAATATCAACCCATAAAATGTTAACGAAATTTTTAATGAAACTTTAAGAATGACATCTGATGAAAGTGAATAATAATTAAGCCGCGGTTTCATGAATTTAATTAACAACGAAACAATAATCATAAAAAAAAGACGTCCTCGACTTTGAAAACAGAAAGTTAATCAGAGAAATCAGGATAATTTATAAAATAAATGAATGAATTCCTTTACCAATCCTTCAAACGGAATAAGGAAATCAGGCCTCTCTTCCGTTTAAAATAAATAAAATCCGATCGATAAAGAACAAAGAGCAGTTTTAAAAATTAAATTAAATCTTATTTTCTCCTTTGCATAATATATTAACGAAAATGTACGCACAAATTTTCTTTAAAATATGTAATTAATTTTGACTGGATTATTTATAAGCGGTTAGTTTGAAATTTTATGTTTCCACAACAAAAAAATTGTATACCTAAATGATTAAAAGTGTTTGATCGTTTTAAATAGCACTTCTAATACGAGATGCCAACAATCTGAGCTTATATCGTGTAAATAACAAAAAAAAAATAAATTTTAGTTGAAGAAAATTATTACAAGAAAAATAAATAACTACGTGACTAAATGAATAAGAAAAAAAATCATTAAAAATAACCAAAATACCAATTCAAGGGAAAAATGAAATAAATTCACACACACACTAAGTAGTATGCGAATCCATTAACATTTCAGAGCTCCACGAAATGATGCTTTTATAGTACATTGTATTTTCCAAACATAAGATAAAAAATGGGAATTCCATTACCCGCAGCAACATATTTAAGTAAATAAATAACAACATTAGTAGGCGAATCATACCTTTACCGATGAGTTCGAAATTAATCTCTCGTTCTATAAAAAACGGTAAAAAATTATTATATTATTCTCAAAATATTTTTCGGTTTAACTACGAAATTTCATTTCATTACCATATAAAAAGACAAAGTACTTTTGTACACTTTTTAACCAAACTAAAATTTACTCCCGCGTGAAAAGAAAAAAAGTGTTCCAAAAATATTCCCTATTAACTATCAAAGAACTACTTTTATCTCAATCTTTGGCTTTGATTATTTAGGAACCAACAATTATTCCGATTATCGGACATTTTTTAAGTAATAACTATTTCAGTCCGGAACGGTTTAAAAAAAAATTAGAAATTTTTTTTTTTAGACTTTATAATTAAGTAAGAAAATGGTGAATAGAGGTAACAAAGAGCAAACATTAGTACATCGGGATTTACTGACAAAACTGTAATTAATGCTTTCACACCAATAAGGTCAGTCAATGTACAGTAAATGTTGCAAGAAACATACAACCGAGGCGCAGTTCCGGCTCGTAATAAACAGTTTTAAAAATTACTTTGCAATAATTACTATAATTCAAAGAGCACTTCTTTTCCATCGTTAATTATTATTACTTATGATTTAATTTGCTTTATGAAAATGAACGTACATCTTTCCTTTTTTTTAAATTCTATGTACATTTTAACAGGTGTAACTTGGAAACTGAAGATAATCGAAAAGGCTGTTGGTCTTCTTTTTTTTCTTTATAGAAAGTAAAGTTAAAATAAGACAACCCTCTATTCTGTTTACCGTTAATAAGAAACGAATTAAGCTTCAAATCTATCTAAAAAGAAACTAGACTAGTACAGTATAAATCAGTTGAGCATGAGCAAAATATAGTTTCGTTTAATGGTACGTACGCCGTTTGCACGAATACTTAACACTGTATATTTATTCTATTTGTAAATCAAATAACGGTGACCGGCTTAATTTCTGGCTTAATTGTCGTTTTTATTTTTAAATTTTGTGAATCAAGAATAAATTAATACTAATGTATATCACTAAAAACATATTTTTATTAAACTGACACGATTATTCATCGATCCAGTTTTAAAATACTTATATAATTTTTCTTATACGGGAAGCACAGTATACTATATAATAAAGCAAATAAAATGTATTTGTGCAAGCGTAGGATACTACATAAACAAAAGCATCTACTGTCAAAAAGAGCCATGATAAAGCCGTCGTTTATAAAAATAAATAAATAATCCAACGCAATCGCAACTATTTTCAGAAAAAAACCTTTGAACACATCTCTTTACCCTCGTTTTTTAAATAAAGATTAATTCATGTTTCAATTTCGACTGCGGATATTTCTCGTTTACAACGGGGGAAAAGTTTTTATTCCGTTATTTTATATTTTCTGTCACCTAACGAATGGAAACCGTGTACATAATGAACATTTGTACATAATATACTTCTCTATAGAGAGAAGTACATTCATTACTTCTTTTACCAATGTTTATTAAAACGTATTTAAAACAACTGAAGTATAACCGGCACGTTCAAGGTTACGTTCTCTGAAAATAATGATGTTAATCGCACAGCCGGTCTATGTGGTGTTAGACGAAAATTTCATACACAGAGTTAAAACATAAGTTGGATCGGCATACTGATATGAAAAAATATTCAATTCGATGAAATATGGCGATGGGAAACTTATTTAGGCCTGGCATGCGATGATCGATAACTATAATCTGATAAAAATGTCATTTTTATCCTTTAAATGTGATGCTTTGTCATTTTTGTAACGACTCTTATTTTTATCGGGCTGCTTATAAACCCTTCAGTTACAGCCCGTAACACTTGTAAAAATATCTGAACGATATCGTTCAACGTTCTTGGCGTTTTCTATACTGACAAAAAATTTAACTTCCTTATTAATAAAGATAAAAATAATTTTATATTAATTACAGATATATACAGAATGTATCAAAACTGCCCGGCAATCTCTCGGAAACGGATTCTATATCTAAAAATAAGAAAAAGGTTTTCAATAAACATATGCCTGAAAACGTTTTGTTAGCGAGTTACGGCTAGCAAAAGATTTCGCCCGGTTTTCATATATATATATTAATATGCAATACAATATATAAAAGGTTTGTTTAAAAAAAAAATTTAATATTTATTTTCTATAAAGTCTTTAACCAGTTTAAAAATTAATTTCACTCAAGCATTTTTCTTTATATTTGTATAAGGATATATTATTTTTTTAATACTTAACAATAAAAAAATTTCTTGAACCTCTCTCCTTGAAATCTCTATCACGGCTTCTGATTTTTATAAGTAACATTAGTTAAATAATAAATCGACAATAACACGAGAATATAAAATTCATGTTTACTACAATTCTCTCAGAAACTGCTACCTTTTTTTTTTAAAGAAAAAACGGTTTTATACGAATCGTTTTATTGTTTCTCAAAATATTCGCCTTAAGATATATAAAATTTTGCATGCGTTGGAACCAATTCTCGAAACATTTTTTCTACTCTGAAGTTGGTACCTGAAAAACATGGTTTTGGAAGGATTCAACACCTTCTTGAGGTGATGAAAATCACTGTTCACGCAATTTTTGTTTGAAATTCGGGAACAAAGAAGTAGTTAGGCGATAAATCAGGTGAATACGGGCAATGAGACATTAATTCAATGTTTTCTTCGTCAAATAACCAATTGTTTGACGGGCTGTATGAGAGCAGGCATTGTCATGATGAAGAATGATGCAACATTTTTGGTTATTTTTCATAATTTTATTGATGACTTCCGGCAAACAAATTGCTGTATACCGTTTAGCATTAACTGTTCTTGGTTTTTGGCATTAACTGTTTTTATTTCTTTTTCCTAATTTCATTGATGACTTCTGACAAACAAATTGTACATCATTCAGCATTATCTGTTCTTCGATCCTCTAAAGCACTGATTTTTAAACTTTTTCGCCCACCGCCGACATTGAGAAGCAAAAATTTTCTAGCGCCCCCCAAAATGTTTAAAGAAGTAGGTCTTCTCGGTAAGTCACATCTGTTAAAACAATTGCAATTGCTGTTTTTAAGATGCGCTCTTAAAAACAGCAATTGCAATAATTGTTTTTAAACGGGCGGCATTTCCTATTTCTGAGTTAAAACTTATCTTTTAAATGAGAGCAATTTAAACGCATGTTTAACTATACTTGGAAGTATTTTTATTAAAACTGCTTTCAAAAGAATTACAATTGAATCTATACAGTTATATAACAACAATAGTGAGACACATTCAGTATAAAAATATGACAATTAAAACAAAGCTTTAGAATGAAAAATTACACTTACATTAATGAGAAGGATGAGTCTGATGTTTCCCCAATTTTTTGTGGCCCTTAAACGCCCCCCTCTGAAGGCTTCCAGAGCCACAAGGGGACGTTATCGCCCGCTTTGAGAACAAATGCTCTAAAACGATGGTTGCAACATGTCCAGTATAACCGAAGAAGCAAGCGTTAATTTTCTTAAAAGTGCTTCGCAAACGAACCACTTCCGATGGATTCGGTTCACCTTGGTACATCCAAACAATTGATTGTTGCTTACTTTCCGCCTCTGCATCTTTAATATTTATTTAGAGGTACCCACCATGGACTATTCCGGTAGCCCGCCACCCCTGCAGTTCCTAGGCCATAGCCTTTACCTGCAGTCCTCAACAGCCCTCGAAACGTTTTGTGTTTTAGCACTTGTCGTCCGCCTCTTACAAATAAATCCAAGTTTCGTCTATTGTTAAGATGTTGTTTACGGATTTTTCATTTCTTCGGCTGAATCTTTTGAGCATTTCCTTACACCGATTGATACGAACCTGTTTTTGAGCATCGGTCAAATTACGCGGAATCCATCGGGAGCAGATCTTCTTTCACAGCTAAATACTCATGAAAAATCAAATATGCTGTAGTCTTCGATGTGCTTAAAGATGCCTCCATCTCACGATAAGTCACAAACCTATCCTCTTCAATCATGTTGCGCACAACACCGATGTTTTTTTTTTTTTTTTGGAACAAAAACCAATTTTGGTCGGCCTTCACGAAATTCATCGCTGACGGAAGCACAACCACGACGGGATTCTGCAAACCGGTTGTAAATACTTCTTCTGATGATAATTTATTACCAAAAGTTGGACGAATCGATTTGAGATAGTGTTGTTGAGTTAGGCCTTTAATAAAATCGTAAAAAAATCATGCGACGAAAACCTTCACGCGAAATTTCCATTTTTTCACAGAACAATTTTTTTTTTTTTTAAACGCTCACTAAAAATAAACTACTCCGCCTATTTCCGAGCTGCCAGTGATCTAACAACAAAAAGTCAAATTTTACAAAAACAGTAATTTCACATCTCAACAGCGCCACTAATTTTGCTGAAAGGTTTATAATATATATTAATATAATATATTATAATATATAAAATACAAAATACATACGCAGACGTATACATACATAAAGAATTTTTAACGTATATAGTAATATTTTTTAATTGAAGGTAATTTATTTTTACCTTTCATTATTTTTATTTTTAAATTAAATTATATTTACCAAGAAATTTTTATACCTTTTAAAAGTTGAGAAATATAAAAACACGGTAGCCTAATAAGTAATATGGAAGTAGGGGCTTTGAATAAATGCGGTTTTTTTAATAAAAAAAAAAAAAATATTGGGTTTCCCAAAGGGAAGGTCAGTTGTTTAATGATAAAGATTTATTACATATAATATAAACTGCTTACCAATTTAGAAAAGATTAAAATTTACGATTGAAGTATATAAAGGTATAAAACTCACATATTTAAATTACATTCATAAGAATTGATCGTCATTTTGTGAAAGTTGAATTTTAAGTCAAAGTAATTACGTCCATATTGTAATAGTATCACAATTGTTTTTGATACTATTACAGTACGGACGTCGTTCTTTGACTTAAGACTTCAACTTTCACAAAAATTACGATCAATTGTCATGTATATAAGTTAAATATGCGAGTTTTATATTTTATATACTTCAATCGTAAATTATAATTCCTCCGGAAGATGGCATAATAGCCGAAAGCGCCACAGTGAAACGAATAATATATTGGGAAACAGTTTATATTATACAAAATAATTTTATTTTACCAACGGTGTCATGTTAGATAAGCTTAATAAAAATTTATCTCCTAAGAAGACATTCCCGGAATTTCCTCCAACTTATAAACACCTGTTTGGGAATTTCCTATTATTAATTCCCTCGCTTACTAAAAATATTATATTTAACATTATCTAATCGTGTATTAACCGATCGTTTTTCTTTGAAAAGTAAAAGTCGTAGAACTGAAAGTCACTAAAAAAATTCCTTTTTGTAAATTTATGAATAACAACAGGTAACTTATTTTCAATCGTGCCCCGCGTAATTTCACAGAAGTATAAATCAAGAAGTACAAGAAAAATTATGAATGATCTTAAGCAAAATTAAAAAATTATTTCTTCATAATTTTTTTTTTAACAAGGGTACTGGAAAAAATGTAATATCATATAATAGTAATATTTTAATATTACTTGAAGTAATCTTCCTAAATTTTAATACTTCCGTTAAAAACAATTACTTCAGAGTTAACGGAATATAAATAGAAAGGGTAGATAAATTCTTTTGTTTAACACCATTTTTCATAATTTTTCTTATGACCGTGACGTAAGTAAAGCATCTGAGGTATTAATCAGCACCGCTTTTCTTGAGAGTAATGATATTCATTATACAGACAGTTCATGTTTTGATCAGAATGAATATCAGTGGAACATAATTGAACGTAATAGAAACTATTTCATTTCTTATTTTCTTAATAATAATTTTGGTGGACATTAATTTTCCTGAGAGTAACAGGAAAGGAATTTTTGCAGTTTCTTTGTTGTTCTTTTAAAATCTATTTAATAGCAGAAATTCGTAGCTAGTTATACATAATATTTTTTTTTTATCACGGTTCTCGAATTTATCTATTTTATTTTATTTTATTTTAAGAATTTAGAATATCTCTTTTTCTTAAAGTATAAATTATTGCGGAAAAGTTTTGTAACTTATGGTTACAAAACTTTCCCGCAGGAGACCGGATGGAACTTGAAAATTATATAATTTCAAGTTCAATACATGAGGGAAAGATGAGAAAGAAAATTTTATTCTTGTGTATAAAAACAAAAAAAAGTCTCCATATAACAATTCAAAGAAAAAGCCTTGAGGTGGAATTGATTTTTAAACTGGTAAAAGACTTTGCAGAAAATAAATTAGAATTTTTTTTCTTTTTTTTTTACAGTAAATCACTGCTTAAAATGGTACAAATAGATCAAAACCAAAATTTCCTAGGAGTTTATCACGACTTCCGATTATTATTAGTGATAATACCTAAATATAATAATAAATCGGTAATAAAGACACGAGAATATCAAATTTAAATATTTACTACAATTCTCTCACAGAAACTATTACAGTTCTGGTATCAATTTTTCCATCTAAGACTGGACACAAAACTAATAATTTTAATATATACGTAAGAGTTTTAGTATAGCATTATTTGATTTTTAGAACTGAAATCTGGGCGAAATCTTTCGCTAGCCGTAACTTAAAAACAAAGCGTTCTTCCAGATCCTATTTAAAGAACTTTTTCCATTATTTTTATGAGAGGAATACGTCTACAAAGCGAAGCAGAGACTTATTGTATTTGTTTGTATATATATATATATATATATCGGATGATGCAAAAAGGGCTTCAAAACTTTAAAAGCATAAAAAAATTATTTACATAACTTGCAGATTCGATTGGTCACATTTCATAGCAAAACACAAGTTTTGATTCAATTAGTTCATTAGTACAGAATTCGATCACCAGCACTGTCATCATGTTGTTAAAAATGATATGTTTAAATATGGTGCGGAACGAACTGGCTGTGTGTTTTGGTTTCACAATTTGCAGTCAACAACTGCAGTTCAACGTAATTTTCGTTGAGAGTAAGGTAGGGAGCATCCTCTCTCTTTTATCTGTTTAGCCTCCGGAACTACCGTTAAGGTATTACTTCAGAGTATGAATGAGGATGATGTGTATGAATGCGAATGAAGTGTAGTCTTGTACAATCTCAGGTCGACCACTTCTGAAAAGTGTGGTTAATTGAAACCCAGCCACTAAAGAACACTGGTATCCACGATCTAGTATTCAAATCTGTATAAAAAATTTTTTTATCTTTACTAGGATTTGAACCTCAGAACTCTCGACTTCGAAATCAGCTAATTTGCGATGTCGCGTTAACCACTAGACCAACCCGGTGGGTTAGGGAGCTGCATCCTAGTAGGCGTACAACTTACTCTTGACACCAAGCCTTCGTTGAGAAAGGCTGTTCTGTTACAATTATAAAATCACCAGGATGCCCACTCGTTTCTGAAGCTGCTGTGGGCTCGGAGAAAACTCTGTAAGAAGTTCGAAGAAATCAATTCGACGTGCGTCATGTAATACTGGCATTCCACAAACGACCGATTGGCACGTATTACGTAAACATTTGCACTTGAAGCCATACAAACTAATCACGGTTCAACACATTTCAGATGACGACAAAGTTGCTCGGCAGCAGTTTTGAGTGGAAATGATGGATAGAATTGTAGACGACAATTCATTTTTAAACAATGTAATTTTTAGTGATGAGTCAACGTTTCACATGAGTAGCAAGGTAAACACTCATAACTGCCGAATATGGGGTAACGAAAATCCTCAAGAAACTTTGCAGCAGTTTCGTGATAGTCCTAAGATCAATGTTATTGGGGCCTAAGCAAACAAAGACTGTACGGCCCGTTCTTCTACCAGGAGGTAACCGCAAAATGATACCGTTAATCTGGATGCGCTTCAAAATTTTTAAATTCCTCAGTTAGACGACGATGAACAAGATGGACGCCATTACTATCAGCAAGACGAGGCACACCTCACTACCGCCTAGAAGTCCGAAATTTTGTTGATACTCGATTCCCAGGTCTGTGGATCGGTCGTGAAGGTCTAATTGCACAGCTACCTTGATCCCCAGATTTGATCCAGCTAGATATTTTCTTTTGGGGTTTCATTAAATATCGGGTTTATTTACCGCCTTAGCCTGCTGATCTTCTGAGCTAAGACTTCGAATTAACGCCGCAGCTGCAGAGGTAACGCCCGACTTGCTAGCTAGTCTGGAATGAAATCGACTTTATTAAGCGGGATGTATATCGCATTACAAATGAAAGCCATATCCAACCTCAATACTGGGAGACAAATTTGATGTGGTTTTTGTATGAAATGAGATCTCAACCGAATTTGTAAGTTATCTCAATATATTTTTATATGCTTTTTAAAGTTGTGAAGTCCTTTTTGAATCAACCAATATCCTAATCGGATAACATCGCATATATGATAAACCCGATAATGCAGGAAAAAGTATACAACAGTTAGTTAAGATTCTATTAGAAGACGATTGAATAATTGAGAATTAAATGTAAATATTTTCCGAAATCTTCAATAAAAAAGTTGGCGGTTACGATTTTCCCTTGTTAAAAAAATCACACAGTTATATAAAACCTTAATGGGTTTTATATTCCCGTTAGGTCTTTTAACAGGAACTATATGTACAAAAGAGGGGGGTAAACGGGAAGGAATAAATGAATTGTATCTAATTACTACTATTTCCGGGTAGGTTGAAGATAAAAGTGTTTTTCTGAATTCGTTTGATTTTAACTTCATGGGAAGGCTTTAAATATAAAGTGAGTTCGGATTGGTGAGAAAAACACAATAAACCGGAACATATTATATTTTTTGTAATTTAAACTGGAATATTTCATAAACAATAACGACGAAAAAACTGCGTATCTACCATAAAAATGAATACGAAATGTTTTGCGATGCAGCAAGTCAAGCATCAGGTGGTATTGTTGCGGTTATGAGGTTAATGCCATCTCATTTTGCGGAAAAATATTCAACTAGGTTATTAACCGGAGTATTTTTATGCATAAGAGTTTAATAAAGTTCATTTTAAAAACGGTACGATAAATCAAACAATACCGATAATGAATACTAATATTAATTCAATAAAGTGCAGTTTTATATTCAAACAATGTTCATTTATTTATTATTGAAGCGATTCATTCGTTTTCTTAATTATGGGGGTAAGGGAAACCGATCTACTTCAGGCCTAATCGATAAGAAGTAGGCCGTATATGAATCGACATAAATAAAATATTTATTTAAATTCGATATTTATAAAAAAAATACATAAATTCAAATTGATCATGAATGGTCGAAAGCAGTTTCTAATTCCGACTGAAACCAAAAACAGATGGAGATAAATTCAATTAAAGTTCTGACAGAAAAAAATGATTTCTCGATAGGATGTATAAAACGAAAATAAAAAAAGAGAAATGTAAATATAAAGAGTATCGATCGTACAACATAAGAAATTTGGAAAACCAAAAGTAGGATAAAAATTCTGGTGTTAACAACCTTCATGTTTTATAATTTTATAAAGGAAGTAAGGGAATAAACGAAGAAATAAAAAACAAGCGAGCAAACTTCATGAATATTAAATTTACTTTATAAAAAAAACACCCGGACGTCGGAAGTAAATAATGATGTTGACTCATAACGTGTTTTTTTTTCTTTTTCAGTATCTTGAAACTGAACGTTTTCTCCTCGGATTATCTCACAACTCTCAAACTTTTTTTTTTAATATATTTTAGTATCGCTTGTGTCACGTTTTATTACTTTAGATTTCCTTCTTTATCTTCTGCTCTAATTAATTACACGTACAAAATATGTATGCAGTTTATAAATAGTCCCTCTTATTTCTCTACATTTAACTGTATTTCTTAAATATTTTAAGCGAAAAAGTTTTTTTTAATTCAATATCATAACTTCGACTGACTATGTGTAACAACAATATTATAGATTACCCGTAGCTTTTAAAATGAAGAAACGTAGTATAAATTAAAAATAACTAACTGGATAATACGTATTTGAAAAATTATATATTTCCAAAACTCCAATGTTTTTAAAATGTTTCTAAATAAATACGATTAATGCTTAATACAGTATGTTCTTTATAAACGTTTTTAGCAAGTGAACTTTAATGATTAGCAACCATTGTTAAGTTTATACTGAACTCGCCTTAAAATAAAAACAAACCGATACCAGAAATCGAATTCAGGACCTTTTGTTTTAAAAAACAAAAGCTAAGTTAAAATACATTATTTTGATGCGTGGAGTTAAATGAAGCGAAAAGAAATTAATCAGCTACAGTTGCGAAAAGCGAACCTACATTTGGGCCGTTAATAATTGAAAATAACAAATACTATGATATTTGAACACGTGCAGGATAGAAGTTAAAGAATGTCTCATACCTACAAAAGCAACATTATTAGGCGTCTTGAGAACACCTGAATTCAAATAAAAAAATCTAATATTATGACAATTAATATAACATATGTACAAGAGTATTTGAGAGAATAAATCGCCGGCACGCAGCACAACCCCTCCCGGTTACGATCATACGTAAATTACTTTTTTCGACTATTAAGGAAAGTGAGATAAACATTGTTTAACTTAAGTAAAACAAATATTTAATCGAATTTTTAAGTAAATATCCTATGAATCATAATAAAATTGTTAATAGTAATAAAAACACCGAATGAAAACAGGAGATTTGCTCTGTACTGTAAATAAATTAAAAAGATAATAAATATGGAAAAAAAAAGAAATTTTAAAATTTAATTAACTAATTAAACAATATAAAAATACAGTAAACAGAGAAAATTAAACTAATAACGGATTTAAAAACAACGTAAATATTTGAAGAATAAAAAAAACGCAGAATAAGTCGTAAAACTACGAATTTAAATATGGCTTTCACTTAACACAATTATTACATATATATATATATATATATATATATATATATATATATATACATATATTTTTTTTTTTTAATATTTATACGCGGAGAAAGTCTTTTAAATAGAAACTTGAACATACAACAGTGCTAAAAAAAAAAATCCGTCGTGGGAATAATAATTTAGTTTCTACGATAAATAATTTTTTAACAAGTTATACAACAGAATGTTCAAAAAGTGACACTACCTTATGAAAAATAATTTCCTTCTTTCGTTAAAAAAAATGGAGTAGAGAATATTTATTGCCTCCCAATACATTAGATGTGCCTAGACCCAAAATGCCTTCACAGAAAAGTATGGTGTGGATGCACCAAATAAGAGCTCCATCAAGCGGCTATGCAAGTTCCACGAGACGGGTAATGCGATAGATGCAGAAAAAAGTAGTCAACCGAAATTGCTAACACCAGAAAAGTTGATCGACGTGACAAGCTGCACATTCTGTTAGCCCCTAAGAAGTTTGCGCGACGCGTATCTAACCAGTATGGTCTCTCTGTCAGTAGTACCCGCACGGCATCGAACAAGTGTTTTAAGATGCATCCGTACAGAATTCTGTCGTTAAAAAATCGTTACCCGCAGACAACACCGGAAAAGGTTTAACTTTCTGTAAGCAGTTCATGTCATCTGTAACGCCAGATGCGGAAGAACTCAATGAATGGTTTCGGTCTGACGAGGCGCGGTTCTACCTCGATGGAAACGCGAATGCCCAGAATTCACGCATTTGGTGTACGGAAAATTCACATCGACTGCGCAAGTCTCCTCTGCACCGACAAGAAGTAGGTGCACAAACAACAGGATTCGCCTTCGTAAAAATATCACAGTTTTACAAAGGCTAATCTTCAAGACGCTGCAATTCCTCAACAAACGTTACAACATGTGCTTTAAGAACACATGTTGTAACGTCGTATTTAATTATGTGAATTCCATAATGGAGGTGTTTCCAACAACTACTGTAACTTACTCATTTTTCCATAACTCAACTCTGAACACTCTGTAGTACATATTTATTTATGTTTTTAGACTTATCCCCAGAGTTATCATCAGCTTCTACCCAAAGCCTAGATAATACTACAGAGGTATCATCAAATATGAGGTAGCGGTGTTGCTTGTCCCTGACTCTTTCTATTTAAGACTTAGACTTTTTTTATTTAAGTTCATAGAGTTTTAAATGATAGGAGAAGGAAGTGTAAACCAACGGGTACAGATCTAAATGATGGAGAGATGTGCAGTTTATCACTCGCTGACGTCAAAATAATTTTTAGCGGAAGATGAGGATGACATAAACTATATGTTTAAGTTGAAAGGGGAAAACAAAATGTAGGGTTTAGAAATAAATACGGATAAAACGAAATATTTAGTGAGTAACAAGCGAAGGAACTGCAAGTAGGAAAAGGAAATTATTCAGTACGTAAATGAACTTAGGTATTTAGGGATTACGCTAATGCCAGTCGGAAAAGATGAGAATGATATTTTAAATAATCGGCAATTTTTATTATAAATAAACAGCAATAAAATTATTTAAATAATCGGCAATAGCATTCTGCTGTTTTCTGTAACTCTGCAAATCTAGGAAAACGGGAAAAACAGGCGTTTACTTTATTTTTAGATAATACAATTACGTTCTACTCTCTAGAAGGTACGGAGGTTTGGACATGGATCAAAAACCTGAAAAGAAGAGTGGCAGCGACGGATGTGATGTTTTATATATCTTGTCAAAGGATATTGACGGATCGTGTAACTAAAGAATTAGAGAAGAAATGGGAATAGATTCATCATTAGAATACACCATTGGAATAAAAGGACTTATATTGTATTAGCCCTTGCTAAGAATGCATGATGGTCGACTATCACAAGAGATTTGGTGGTGGACCTCGCATTGCAGAAGGAAAAAGAGAACGGTAAAGATGCAGGTGGTGGCAAGGGAAAGAGGATGAGAAGAAAAATAAATAATGAGTTAAATAGCTGCAATAGCTGAATATCAACACCAGATAAGTAAGTAAGATGTTATCAGGAGGTAAGGGATAGTATAGACTTAAATCGCGATACAATAGTCATTCGGAAAAATCGGATAGTCCTATTCTTGAATGATATATTTACAAACCTAAAACAGACGGATACAGTAATTCTTGCACAGTTAATAACTTACACAATATTACATATATTCCCGACGGCTCTGTATAAATCTTAATATTGCTAATTTCACTCACACAATCTTTAACTATCAATTTTTTCTTAATAAATGAAAACTTGCTTTCATGAAAACCGGACCCCGAATGACCATTTCAAACGTATATTTAAGCGTCAAAATCCACAAATAAAAATATCATTATCGGATTTGACACAATATTTAAAAACACAAGACTAATTTAGTGATTAAAGAGAAAATCATACAGAAAAAAAATTGACTGAAAATGTGTTTTTATAATAAAAGACATGAAAAGAGAATTAAACACGGAAAAAAATTGCATATTACTTTCTGTACACCAATGATAAAAGAATAAGTTTAAAAAATTAAACTTTAATGTTTCTGAGGCTAGATCTAGAAAACAAGGATGCACTAGATGATAAAACTAAAACCGCCGAGAAAACAAAAATGTATAAATTGATTTGTAAAAGCAAAATTATAATTTAGATTACAAAGACAAGAGAGATACACAGAAAATCGAAATTAGGTAAAATAGATGTCACTGTAATCAGATCTCGAAAAACAGGTTGTGGTAAAACATCGCTTGGAAAATGGAAATAACAGAAGCGTACAACAAACTGACATTTTGTCAAATATCTACATAACATAACAATAGCCAGGGAACTTCCTTTATCAATAACGATAGGTAAAATACACTTTTGAGCAAGTACAGAAAACAAATTTTACAATTTTTTATATCGTTAGAGTACACCGTAATTGTTTCCAAACTAACACGTTTTTCTTGAGATTATTGGTCAGATAACGAAAAACAAAAAAAAAGAAGAGTTATAACGGTAATTTTATATAATTTTAAATTAATTTTTTTTTTTTAGCCGATAAAGACACTTCAACCGTAAGGCTTTTAGTACACCACCAGGCGTAAAACAGTCCCCGGACAGATCTCGAAATACACTCCTCAGGAGTGGTCGACCTGGGATTGTACAAGACTACAATTCATTCACATTCATACATATCATCCTCTGAAGTAATATCTTACGGTAGTTTCGGAGGCTAAACAGAAAAAAAGTAAAGATCTCGAAATACATATTCTCCAAAACCAAATGACATCAAGGACGCACCGCTCCATATATTATCTGTGAAACTGGCAGGGGCATAATCCGAACCGGGAATTAAATATAAGGAAAATCCAACCTATCCACAGAGCACGAGACGAACTCCACCCGAAGTAAAACTTTATGATACTTTTAATTTTGTGATTGCTGGTTTCGACTTCCATTAATGAAAAATTAAGTATCAGAATTATGCACGACTTGACTTTATGTTGCCCAGCTTAAATATTAAAAAAGAAAAATCTTTTTTCTGTATACTGCAGAAAAATCTGGGAATATGCTCCGGTTTCTTATAAGAACATATTCAAACATCTCCAAAATTACATGGGGCCCTATATATTTTTAAAATGAGCTATAAACCGATCAGCCAGATTCAAGAAGAGTTCTAAAAAGAAACAGCTGTTTTTATCGTAGTTATTGAAGATCTGTTATAACTGTCTCAACTAAACGGCTTAGATGCATTAGTCCATTTAAAACTTCTACTGTACACCACCAAAAAAAAATTAAATTTTTCTTATGTTTGTATTCTTAACGGTTTAACAGGATCTAAATTATTAGACCACGTAAAATTTCATAGTTGCTGGTTCAGTATGCGTGCATAAATATACATATGCGTATTTATTTATATGAAATGAACTACACGACTGAAGTAGATAAACAAATAAATTAAAATATGCGTGCACGTACAATATTAAGGATTATGTTAAGAGAAATTCGTATAATGTAATTCATTGAAGAACGCTCGAGAAAGTCTACAAGAAAACAAAAACAAACTCAGATATCTTTTATCTGCAAGTACATTTCTAACAAATAAATTAATTTTTTCAGCTGAATTAAAACAATGTACGTAAAATTATTTTCTAAATTAAGAAACGGCACAAATAACAATAGAATAAAATAATTACCGTAAAATAGTAATTATTTTTAAAAGGAACGGGAATTCAAGAACAATTATTTTAATAATAATTATAGAGCTGTCATTCAGTTGAAAAATCAATCTATTGTTAGATATACATTGCTGTTCGTACATTAAACCTGACAGGTATTTATACGAATATCAGGTTTAAACAAGTATTCATTTAATTTTCAATAACATCAAATACGGGTGTCGTACATCATTTTTATGAAATAAATGTACCAGTTTGAAACAGGAAGGCAAATAGCATACACTTCGTTCAAAAAGGGTAATCAACACAACCATGAAAAATTTTGATGATTTGTTAACGCATCATGGACCGTACAATGAAATGAATTCAACAAATTTTTATATTCAATTTCTCTAAAAACTGAACTAAGTAAAAACAGTTAAATTTTGTTTTTTCCTCATTTATTACCGTTCACCCAAATTTTAGTATCTATAATTTGAAACATTTATTTTGTAATTATTTATGAATGAAAAATTCGAAAGAAATAAAATCGTTCGAAGAATTTTTTATTAAGAACTCAAACGATTAAAGCAGTTTTTTCTTTTCTTTTTTTTAATAACACTCGAAATAACACTCAATTTGTAATAACACTCGAAATAAACTTACTCCCCGAAATATGACTTTAAATAGAAACTAATGAAAAAAATCAATTTCAATAACATTAAAAATAGTTTCATGTTTATTTTAAATTATAATATTTTTTAATTCTTAACTACTTTAAAAAATGACTACTTGTTTGTTATCCCACCGCCAATTTTTTACACTTTTTTTATGAAACTTCTTTGTCAAAAAACTACGTATAAAATGTATTATTACAATCTATTAAACAAAAAAACATGTTAGCGAGCGAAGCGAGCGTAGGTTACGTTTGTTTGTTTAGATATGTTGATTCAGTGTATTAACGAATCGTATGTAGATAAACATAGCCTCCGGAACTACCGTAAGGTATTACTTCAGAGATGAATGAGGATGATGTGTATGAATGAGAATGAAGTGTAGTCTTGTACAGTCTCAGGTCGACCACTCCTGAGAAGTGTGGTTAATTGA
>JAAAKQ030006701.1:0-18619 GCA_010016005.3 Zanna intricata | reverse complement strand
AATAATTTTGTTCATTTTTAAATTATAAAAAATTTGTGAATAAGAAGAAATTAAACTTAACACAAATGTGTTAACATAGTATTATTTGTATTACAAAAGATTTTAATAGAAAAATAATACCTTAATAATTTTAAATGTTTTGTTTGTAATTATGTATTTTTTTAATAGAAAAATATGATTGCGTCCACTTTTCCGGTATTAATAGTTGAATGTTTTTAGTTGTTTTGTTACGACGAAAAACTAAAATCTAAAACTAAAATCTACGACGAAAAACTAAAAACTAAAAATGGACATTCTAATAAAAGGGAATAATTATATATATAATAAATGAACACCAAATACATTATTAAGTAAGCAGAAAGTAAAACTTAAGGACACAACTTTTTATTTATTTTTCATTAAAACATTAAATGCTTATTCAATATTATTTATTAGAATTATTATTAAAGGAGTACTTCTTAAAATAATTATATACATGAAGTTTGTTACGTTTTGCTGTAAAGTTTGTGTTGTGCGCTAAATGTGTTTTTTGTTTATTAGCCTTGATGTAATGTCCCCTTTGTTGGTTTACTGTAAAAATGTTATATGTTCAGTTTAGTGTTAAAATTTTAGCATACTTTATTAAAGTGAATGTATAGAACAGTTATAAAAATTTTTAATTTGGCTGTTTATATTTCAAATTATTTTTAATATTTAGTTAAAAAGTTGTGCAATTTTCATTTTTTACCTTAATTTAAATATTTAAATTATAATTGTATTTGTTGTCTTGTTTCATGCTTGTTGTTTTGTTCTTGAACTTTATTGTTTCTCATCCGTTGTTCCATTTTGGAAATTTAGAGTGTAAGTACATTTATATATTAAACGATGTAATAATGGTTTTACAACTTGGGCTATATATTTTTTATTAACTGGGTATTATTTCAGTAATACTTTTTATATATATGTAAAAGTTTTGTTTTTTTTGTAAAAGTATTGATTTATTATTTTGTTGCTTTACTTAACTTTTTATTTTTATTTTTGGTTATACTGCTTTAAACATGTTTAGAAAATCAATAATGTTTTTGTTTTATTTTACATACAAATTGTTGAGCTAGTTTTTTCTAAAAAAAAAAAACAAACTGTTATTTACTATTTTGTTAGTTTTTTAATTGTTTTTTCTTCTTTTTTTTTTATGAATGATTCTTGAGGCACTTCATTTCTTTGCTTTTGATAAAATCCATGTTAACTTCTTTTGAACAGAGCAGTGGATTTGGGTCAACTCATGTTCTTATTCTTATCCAAAACTAAACTTGATTGATTTCTTATTGAATTAATATTTTTGAAAGAGTAGTTACAAAATGTTTGATGTACTGATGAATTTTTATTGTTAATGTTTTATTTATTACATCATCTTATAAATACAATCAATATTAATGGTTCATGTGCATGTTAGCGTATTTTATATGGGTTGTTTATGTTTAGATTTATTAATTCAAGATTATCATTAAAGGCATTAAAATATTAATATGATGTAATATTAGAATTAATTGATTTATAAAGACCAGTTATTGTAGTTAAAATGCAGGATCTAGGTCACCTGTTCTCAAATTCAGTTACTGGTATTTTGTCAGGCATTTTTTCATTTGTCATTTTATCTTCCATTAATTATGTACAAAACTACATCTAAAGTAAATAAAAATTAATTAATAAATATTGATACTAAAATGTAATAAATAAAAAATGAAATTTTTATGAGAACATAGCTTTCAGACTCTTTTACTTAAATCTTATGGAATACACAGGTTTACGCTTATTTATAAAAGAAAATTGTGGTATTTGCGCATTATATAATATTTGAGAAATCTTATAATCATTTTCAGGCAGTAGAATTTCACTATCAGTGGTTTTTTCATCTTCCATGCCAATAATTTTATTTATTTATTTTTTTTTTTTAATAGATCTGTGACGTAATTTAACAAAATTTGATCATTGTGGTGAGGTTTTATTACAGGATATGTAGTTTAGATACCCATAAATATTTTATTTAAATTAATATATATCTATTAATATTTGGGAATTATACATAAGTTACATTATACAATACAGTTTCTTAAATTTTTTATATTAAAAAATAATTTTTTTAATGTAATTTCATTTTCTTCAGAATGTAGTACAGCTAGAAACTTAAGTCATAATCTCCTTTCATCCTTAGATTTGCTATCTGTTCATTTATTAAGAGATAAATTTTGGATGTTTTAGTTTTGTTGATTTTACTTTTTGAAGTAAAATATTAAATTTACAAATTTACTTCTACTTTTACATTTTGTATCTTGTTTGAAGTGCAGAATTATTAAATTAAATTTTGAAAATGTAAGAAAATGAAAAACGATACTTATCAGGTCTCGATAGTGGATTTTTATTAAATTTACATCATTTTGAGATGAAATGTCTGAAAGTATTTTCTGGTAATATCAGACCAGTAGAGAATAAATTCTGATGTAACTCTGATGTTGTAAGAATAATTTATTGCTCTATTTTGTTATCATGTTGATTAATAATCAGAGAAGAATTGATAGAAATTAATTTTTCCAGTCTTTAACTAAGCTTGCCATATACTGTTTTGGTTTTGGATTCTTTTATGTTACACGAGTCCAATTTTGATCTCCCAAACATTATCGGAATAAGTAGTACTGTTATTGTTTATAAAAAACCTTTGTCTGAAATCATCTTGCCATACATCAATTATCTTGTCATACCTTATCCTTCAAGTAATGGACTCTCACATTTTATGAAATAATTTCTATAGTACTTTTACGCCAACTACAAGGTCTATTCAGAAAATAACCGAACTTTATTTTTCAAAATTTTTATTATTAATTTTACAGGTTATTGGTCCTTATTCTTTGTAAAGAAATCCCAACCCCCCACCCCCATTAACACACTTTTCCCAGCAGTGTTTCCACTTCACGAAGCAGTCCTGGATAACTTGATTTGAAATTACCCTTAAGATCCATGACAAATTTGCTTTGATGTTATCAATATTCTCAAAATGTTATCCTTCGTCATTGATTTTAATTTTGGAAATAAAAAAAAAAATCACAAGTATGATTTTTTGGTATAAAACTGAGCGTGCAAGCGCATTGTTATGGTAAAGAACTATGAGTGTTCTTATCACAACTCTGGTCTCTTTTTGCAGATTTTATCACATAGCCATTGTAAAACATACTGATAGTTTGCATGGTTCACTGTTTTACTTTTGAGCAAGAATTCAAAATGCACAATTCCATTAAAATCGAAAAACAAAGAACAGCACTTTGATATTGGCTTGAGACTAATGTGCTTTCTTGGGGCATGGAGATCCTTGGTCATTCCATTGTGAGAATTGGAACTTTGGTTTCGATGTCATAGCCATAAACCCAGGTTTTGTCTCCTGTTATGATCCTTTGCGAAAATGTTTCATCGTTATTGGGTTGTTGGAGAAGTTGCTGACAATTGTCTTCTCAATGTTCTTTTTGCTGTTCAGTCATAAATTAAGAAACAAACTTTGCTGCAATTTGATGCATGTTCAATTTTTTAATCAAAATGTCTTAGCATGATCCAGTTAAGATGCTAACTTCTTCTGTAAGTTCTCTGATTGTCAATCTGCGATTTTTTTGCACTAGATTCTTGATTTTCTGAACGCAGCTATTATCAGTTTAAGTTGAACGACTTTGGTTCATTTTCAATTGATTGATGACCATTTTTAAATCTTGAACACCATCTGCAACATTGTGTATACACAGAGCATCATCTCTATAAGCTTGATTGTATCATTGCTCCCAAAAATTGCACATTACAAAAATCACTTCTAACATTTAAACATGTTGCAATCAAATTACAATAACACAAAAACTAAACAAGATATCAACAATCCAAAAACATGTGGTTACAGAGGAGGTTATGAGGAACACAATGCTGCCAGCCGTACATCATTAAATATCCCTGTTGGTGCATAAGATGTAATTAAGAATGTTCAGTTTGTTTTCTGAACAGACCTCATATGTGGTGAAATAGGAATATTGAAAATGTGCTACATAAGAATAGTTGTAATATATAGTTAAATTGCTTTGAAGAATTAAAAATTATGAAGTGGCTCTTTTTGTATTGTTTAAAATTTTTATGGGATATATTCAGGCTTATTCATTAATATTTACAGTTTAATATTACAGTTCTTATGCATGTGCACTTACAATACATAGTTAGCATAACACTAATTTACATACAGTTTGCATACTAATTCATTGAACAATATTATAAACTCTTACAGTTATTACATTTAAGGATCACACATAAACAAAAAATACTGAGTTATATTTATCCTCATTACATTTTTTACTTAATTTTTTATTTACATTTATAATTTTTGGTCAGCTACTGACTGATATTAAGACCCTAGTAGGGGCTCTTCCAAAACAGTGTAAATTTGTTATATAGCCAAAATATTATGTAAAACTTTACTAAGGGGCATTTGCTAAATCATCTCATTATTAAGTCCGGATTGAAACACTCCAATTTTCAATCTTTTTCTTTTAAGTAAAGTACCCACCATTAGTTCTATGTAGCATTTGATATCACTTTGACATGTCCTCACTCTATGGTTCACCTATGGCTCAGGTGCTGGCTCATCTCACATGTTATAGCAGCTCCTTAAAGAATTAAGTAAAACCAACCAATGAAGTCTTGGTTTGTGGTCTAAATATGATTTGAAATACATAATATTTCTTCAAATGGCAAAAAGTGGTTTTACAAGATGCATTAAAAGAAAAAAATCAAACTAGTAAATAAAAACTTTTTTAATATATTTACAATTTTTGCTTGTCCTCTTTAAGTAGTCCCCACTACTGGCAATGCTCAATAATTTCTTCCATTTTGAAATCTTTTCTGGAGAGAGTTTTTGTATCATTTTTATATTTTGGGGGGATGATACACAGTTGTTGTGTCATATTTTCCTCAGTCTCATTTCCTTATCTTCTATCAAGTTTATCTTCAATATGTGACCAAGTCTGACAGTAGGGTGGGTGAGGCTTTATGGTTGTCTTGTGATTTGTTAGTTAACAGCATATAAGAAGTGGTATGTGAGCTGCACATTATAATAGTTCAACATCCAACTCAGGTTTTTGCACATCACAGTCCTCTTTATGCATTTAGCATCTTTCAAACAGTGTAAAACTTCCAAGTATAATTCCTTACTTACCATCTGATAAGTAGAACAAATTCATATTGGACCAAGCCTTTTCAGACAAAAAAAGGATACGTCACTTGCTGGTGACTGACTTGTGCAGGCTATTTTTTGGTTAGGGCAATCATATGTCCATTTACTACAATGATTTTGTCTTGGTTTCCATATTATTGTAGCCATAAACCCAAGTTTCATCTCTGTTGTAACATTTTTTTAAAAATTTGACTGATGTAAACGTGATTCTCTTTCTGATCAACAACCAAAAAAGGAGCATAAATTTTATGGAGACGTGATAAATGTTAAGTTTATCTGATGGAACAGAATGCCATAACACTATGCTGATGCTCACTTTCTCTGCAGTCTCTTTCTTGGTTCATGAAGAACCAAGCACAAAGTACATCAATATCATTGTTATTTGTTTATATGGAAGGTTGTCGAAGTGTGGGATCTTCATCAATCACAAAGGTCTGCTCCCTTTAAAATGATTATATCATTCTACGCATGGTTTGATCTGGTTTAAGTATCTCTTAAAAGTTTTAACAGAGTTTGAAGGTAAATTTAATACAAACACATTGTTCTTTAATATTTTTTTTTTATTTTTACTTTGTTAAAAATCCATTTATTACATTTTTACTAAGAATTTGTTTGAGAATTTCAAAAATTAACAATGTTAGTGTGATGTGTCAAATGGAATGGTGTTTCTGAAAATTATCACACTCAGTGCGATTTCTTGGAACAGGCTCTGTGCACTAGTTCATATGTTACTACAAAAGTTTGGATTTTTTAATATACCTCATAATTTTAGCTGCTGGAAAAGTAGTTGGTTCATTCTCCTTACTCGATTCGTTTTATTGTTGATAAATGTGCAAGAACATCCAGAATTTTTTTCTTCTTTTCCTTTCTTAAATTTTGCAGTTAAATTTTTCCAAAATATGGAGGTAAAGGTATAAAAATTCTTACTATTGTTTTTGCAATTATATCTCTTCCTTTTTCTTCCTTCCATAACAGAAAAGTGATAACGCATCAATAAAATAGTGCAGTTTCATAATACTAGTAAAGGAATTTTAGACATTTAGAGTAAATGAAATGGTTTTAATGAATTGAATTTATGTATTTAAGTAATCTATTTGGTATTTTATAAAATTTTACATTCTTGAAGAATTCCACTTCAAGTCATTTTCATGTTAGCAGTGGTGACTTAATTTGTTTTTGTTCTTTAATATTGTATTTAATTACTGATATCTTGTATTTTCTTCCAGATCATTTGTAATTTATATCCTTTAATGTTCTTTTAGCCTTACAATTCTTCCTCTTACATTTTTTTTTTTCAAATATTTTAACAATGTACATCTTTTATTTATAATTATTTCAGTTCTTTTCTAATTAATTCCTTTTCTTTTATACATTAATTTAATTTTTTGTTTATTTGTTTCCAAACCCACATTTTAACATTTTTAATTAATTCCCTTCTCCTTTTTATGATATTTATATTTTAAGCACATAAAGCATTACATATCACTTTAACATCAACCAAGTTGTTAACATTCATGCCTTCTTTATCATTCAATTTTTACTTTTGTATTTGTTAAAAATATAAATTTTTAAGTTGTAAATATGTAAATATCTGCCTATAAAGATTACAGTTTGGAAAGTTGAATCCTGAATCCTGTTTTGTATAATAATTATGGCTAATCAAGTACGTATAATTACAATATATTTTAAGGCTTAAAAATGTGGGAATGAATTTTTAATTTAAGATTTTTTTTTGTTCTGTGTAAGTATGGCTGCGCCTATTTTTCTTCTGTTTTTTTTTTTTTTTTTTTTCATTGCTGGTTTTATTGTTTTATTTATTTATCCTTTTATTTGATATAGTAATTATATCTTTAATGTTTATCTTAATGTTTTTTTAGCTGTAATCTTAGACGTTATACAGTAATGTCACTAAATCTTTTTTCTCAACTTCTGAGTTGTGAGTTATTTTATAGAATTGCTCTAGTTGTAAGCATGTCACTGGTAATCTATTTTTTAAATCTCTAGTGCTATTTTTTGCTTTGTATTGTGCTTAAAATCTTTTTTTTCTGACATATACTTTACACTTATACCGAGCAAAATCAGTAGACAGTAAAATTTGTTTTAAATATTGTTATAATAAAATTCAGTAATAAGTCTTAAAAGTAGAACTAAGACTTATATGTAGAGCCAGTTATGCATAAAATATTGAAGTTTTTAAAATATATTTTTCTGTTTAGCCTCTTGAACCATCCCACCATTAGGTATTACTTCAGAGGATGAATGAAAAGTTATAACTTTTAACATTCTTAAATAAACAACATTAATAAATCTGCATAAACTTTCAAATTAAATTCCATGCAGCAGTTACTGTCTGATTACAAAACTTTCTTTCTCTTTTTTCTTTTGCATTGCATTAAAAAATATTTGCAATATTAACATGTAACAACTGTTTTGTTATAAAATTTGTTTTCATTCTGACTATCAAGCTTGTCTGGTTTAAAGTGTACTATATTATTTATTTATTAGAAAATACAATTCTAAATTCCAAAATTAATTAATAAATCTGCAAAATTTGTATGCAACCTTTAAATGTACTAAAAAGTAGCATTAATAATGAAGCTTATGTTTGTTTTACATGAAGGTTGATTCTATGACAGGATTTTTGTAATTGCTGTAATTAACTTCAAAAAGTTGTGTTAATTGACTATTATTTAAATAATAGTTAATTTACAAAAAAGTATTTTTACTTGCTCTACATATATAAAGTGTAAATATTAAATTTCTATTGATTTTATAAGCAGTAAAATGAATTATTATAAGCAAATTCCTTTTTCGTTTTTCTAAGATGAAATTACAGATGTTTACTGTTCTATTGTTTAGTGTTCTATTATCGAATTATTAGTGCAATTATAATTAACAAAAAAATAATTATAAATGCAGTAATTATCTGTAAAACTGCATTCTTGAAAAAAATTTTTGTTAATGTAATTTTTAGAATTAATTATTAAAAAAAAACTACATTTAAAAATTTTGCTTTGCTTAAATTTTTTTTTTTTTAATTTGCAGGATTTCTTCATATTTATGATCCATTGATTGTTACTTATTGCCACTCGCTTATTATTTATTTATCTTTTAATACTTGTCCAGTAAATTTCTGTGTGCGCTGCTGTATCTGCCTTGCAGATGTCAAGATGATATTCAGTCTCTTGCCATACATGATGGAGAACATCTAGCATGATAAAAGAAACAGTTTCAGTAATCCTTTCTTTTAAACGGTCCACATTTTGAACTTGAACAGAACACAATTCTGTTTTTACATAATCCCAAAAATAAAAATTTATGGGGGTAAGTTCTGGTGACTGGAGGGGCCTGGCAAATCACATTACTTGTCTGACCCATTGGTAAGAAGGAAATGTTTCATTAAGGAAATACTACCCAGATGCGCAAAATGCAAAGGAGCTCTGTCTGATTGGAAAATGGAATTCTCTAATATTTGGAGTGTTGCGTATCTTCTAACATATCCAGAAAAATGCTCCCTTTATTGTTTTTTTTTTTTTTTTTTTTTCGCAAAAAAGGAGCTAGTAATGCTGTCTCATCTAATAGCACACCACACATTCACTTTAACCCACTGTCATTCAATAATGGCATGTTCTTCATATATGAACATTATCCCCAATGTACTCTTCCAGAAATATGAACTATTGTTCCATCAATGCAAATGAACTTGTTTAAAAAATTCATCATCCTGCTGTAACCTATACAATCTACAGCAAAATGAAATATTTTCATTTTATCTGGTAGATAAGTCAATGTAACACCTGAATTTTATAATAGTAAAATGTAACTATCTTGTAATACATTGTGTGTGTGTAGTTATTTTAGGAATGCCCAACTGTCTAGAACACTTTCACATGGCTTTTTTAAGGCTTTGCAAGAAAGTTGTTCGTACGGCTTAAATTGTTTCATCAGACACTGATGACCATCATGGACCTGCCTGTTTATTTGAATTATTGTCCCATTGTCAAATGTTATTTTCACATGGGGGTATTTCATTGTACACACATCTAACATGTATTACATGTTGGTGTAGATGTAGATGTAATCACATCTAACATATGGAACTGTCTCAAACATAGCAAGCCAAAACACACATTGAACCTTCCCCTACACCACAAACATGATTGCTAATGCACATGTCTTGCTTGCATGTACTGGAAATACAGTCGGTGTGCACTACTTTTCACACCCATAAATTTGGAAGTGCCCTAAGTTATAACTATTAAAAACGCCACAATTATTTTTTACAGAATGTATTTGCTTTGAACAATGTGCTTACTGAAGTATTGATAAAAATCAGTTATTTTTCTTATGTCTCTAGTGCTGATAGTCATTCTTAATCTAGAAAAAAAAATTATTCAATTGAGTTAAGGAATATTTTTATATTTTAAAATATTCTTGATATTTTCAATTAATTAAATAGGAAAACTTAATTAATCGAGATAATTTTATTTCAGTTTGTGGGATTCTGTTATTGGGGTTAGAATAAATATGGCTTATAAAAATATGTATTGATTTACAGTGAATTAACTTTTAAGTGATTATGAATAAATTTGTACTTCTACAATACATAAAATTTATTGATTCTGCTAACTCCCATTTATCGATAATAACAACCAGGAAGAGAATCTTGAATAAATAAAATTATGAGCAGAATTGTGATTAATCCAAAAATTAAGCTTTAATGATAATAAAAATGTATTGAAATCAACTTTTAATTGATTACTGTAGAGTAAAAATATACACTATAGTATTACGATAAAACATGAAAGATGTTATTACCACATAAAAATAAATTGCCAGTCCACTTATTATTATTATTTGGCAATAGAATTTTTTTTTTTTTTTATTGTACATGTATTAAAAACTAGGAAGAAAAAATACAGTTGAATGTTATTAGTATATATTATTGTTTTTTTAATGCAGTGGTTTTTTTTATGCATAAATGATTTGTAGTTTGTATAGCATAATGATGTATACCCTACATATAGTTGAGCTGACCTTCAGTTTTTTAGATCATTATATTTTGAATCCTACTTGTCACTTTATTTTATAGTCATTTATTTCCCCTTTCTTCATGAGCTTGTTTCCTGTCTGCTCAAATCCTTGTAGATTTGATCCTGGTTCAAATTCTTTGCAGTCATTGTCTCAAATCCCTAGTGAATTTTATTATATCCAAGCTATTTATAAATGTTGTCTTTAGTATCTTTATCTATGGAATTGTTTTGCCATTCTAGCAGTTTGAAGAAATTCCTATAGCAAACGGTGGTAATTTATTTGTAATAATTTTTTTTTCTGATTTTTTGAGGGTACTATGTTTGACTCTTTCCTTCGTTTCAATATCTTCAAATACTAAAAGCAAGTGACATAGTGTATAATAAAAAATAAAAAGAAATAAAAAAAACTGTATGATAACATGAAATACTATACTAATTTTTAAATAATACATATTTTGTCAAAGTTCATTGCAGTTTAAGATACAAAATCAATAAATTGCTCTTGCATAAGATTTGGGTGGTATATTATTGTCTGCAATATATTTTTATCTTTGTTGTAAGTAAAATTTAAAAAGGATGTAAGTGTTTTTTTTTTCAGTCACTCTTTAAGATGTCTTAAATTTTGAATTGCCCTCCTTACCTAAACTAATGCAACATGTTAATCAGTGTATGGAATGTTTGTATAATAGTTTTATGACATGGTATCAGATCTTAATGTACTTGAATTAGTAACACAAACATTCAGTTTACTTTAAATGATTAAAATATCTTAGGATTATGTTATTTGAAAATACATAGTTAATTCTACAGTCTACTGTTTTACAGATGGTAATTTGTTGCGGTTTAATTTTTTTTTTTCAGGTTGTATTTGAACGAGATACTGATGGTTCAGTTAGACAAGTAAAGAGAATGTTATTTGGTCCGATGAACCCTTATCCACAAAAGAAGATTCTTACATTTAATAAATATGTGACTGATTTTGGTTTTAATGTTATTTATGCAGAACTTGATCACCTTTACCACCATGAAATTGCGTATGTATTATCATATTGAATCTAAGATAAATTTGTTATAAACATGCTTATTTTATAATGTAAGTAGAAGTGGTTAACACATTAATCAATGTTACAAGTTGTGTGAACATTTGCTAGCGATATTAACAAGATTTCAATATTGCATATTCTTTAAGATGAATTTTAAAGGATTTATTTGTTATTTATAACATAATACTGAAGATAAATACAAGAAAAATCCAATTATACATTTTATTAATGTTTTTTTGGTGAAAAAAATATTTTATTTAATAGTAATAGTTTTTATAAGAAGAAGAATGATTTTAATATAAATTCAAACACATGATCCAATTCTACATCACATTTCCCACATGAATGACAATCTTGCACACGAATGTAGACACACAAGGCTTATCCTAATTTATATCAAACCTCAAGAAAGAAACTAATAAAACAAATCAACAACAGCTTAGCATAGGCTGATGAAAGAAAATAGCTCTATTCATAAAAACATATGTTCAGTTGTTCACGCAGTCCATAAATGACATAAATTGAAAAAAAGGAGAATGATTAATCTTTAACAAAAAAAGATGTCAAATGGTACCCAGTGAACCAAATCTAACTTTCTGTTTCTATTATGGATTCTTTTCTTTTAGATTGCCTTCATTTTTATAAAAATTAAAAATGATTATGTGCTTAGAAAACTGAAGTTTTACAAATTAACCCATTAATGTCTGAATTAATTTTTTGTATTACTTTTATTTTTTATTATAAATATTCTTTCATTATGTTAGTTTTACTACAGAACTGGTCTTTCTGTTATTTATAGAAAAATTAGCACAAAACTTTAGCAGGTGTTGCTTGGCATTGCTAGGCACTTGTACAGCCTTGTTCGGTACAAGCTGCAGTTGCCATATGGCACCTGTAAGCATTCTAATTGTCTTTGTTTAAAATCGAGTATACAGTTTTTTCATCATGTGGAATTTTTATTTATTATTATCATTTATTTTTTATAAAATTTTCTGCTGACCCTCTTTTTTAAAAGATTTACAAGAGAGTGAAATTTCCACATATCACTACAGCCCTTCTACATAATGTATTGAAGGTGCTTCTCAAATTGCATTTTCTCATCTAGAAACATCCCGAGATACTTTTGAAACTGAACATACTTTATGCGCTGGCCTGCTATCAAAACACAGACTTGTCAACTCACAACCAAACGGTTTTTGAAGAACATCATTGTGGTCTTCACCGGGTTGAATGTCGTGTTATGTTGATGACCCCACTGCTTAAGTACCCTGCAAGCTTAATGGCTCTGAGTTCTGCCTCCCTCCATGAGCATCCTTCAACTAGCAGGAGCCCATCATCAACATAAACTACAATGTGACAGCAGCTGGGCAACCTCAGCCATAGAAGAGAATCGAACTCCACCACCCACAACAAAGGATCTAATATGCTGCCCTGGGGAGACAGTTTTTGGACAGCATCTTGATACTCACAAGAGAAAAAACAATTAAAAGTTTCAACAGAAGGATTAATTTCAAAAAGATTTATAAATCAGAATTCAAGCAACTTGATCAAGCAGTTCTCAGTAATTTTAGCAAACAAGGAATTCACAAATTTCAGAAAAGACCCAGTAATAAAAATGAAATCTGAATTTAAAATAGAAAAAAAATTTTAGTTAATGAATTGTAAAGATTCTGATGGTTGTAAAACATTGCACCAGTGTACAAAATCAATTGAAAATTCATCAATTTTTTAAAGTCTATATTTAATTCTCCAAAATTAGAATTTTATTACAGCGGTGAAAATTGTCAGTCCACTGAGTTACTGTTATAGAGAGATTTTATTGTATTTTAATTTTTGTTATAACAATTCAAATTGTTGAGAAAATTTATCAATGTGAGATCAGATGTCGGAAGTGGGGATCCAAGTAAAAAAAAAAATGCAGTATTTTGTAATCTTACCTAACGTTTTTATTAAGTATTCTGATATTAATATTACTTATTCAGTAACTATTATGATATTAATAATGATTTCAGAAATATTGGAAATTTGCACTTGATGCAAGTTGATTTGAAAGGCGTTCAAGAAGCACACACTAAGCATCAAGGTGATAATGTGGAATCAAAGGGTATTAAAGCACATTTTACACTCGATGATAGTGGTATTTTGTCATTATCCGGTGTTGAACTTGTGTTAGAGAAAACTGCTGATGATGCTGCAGCTCAGGAGGAATCACCTTTATCAAAACTAGGCAGCACTATCAGCAAACTTTTTACTGGTTTGTATAAGTTTTTATGTTAGTTAATTTGTGGTATTTTATTCAAGAACTAAAGAATGTATGCTTCTGTAAAAATTTATTGTAAAAAGAAATGGTTGGAGAATATTTACTCAGAATAACCAGCTAGGTCTCCTGAACCAGTATTTAAGAATGTGAACATTGAAACCTAACTGAAGACAAAAGACATATTGTTGTTGAAGAAATAAAAATGTTTTTAATTTGTAATTAACCAATGGATCTAAAACAGTAATTTAAATGGTTCTTTTTTTATTGTAAAATTAAACATCAGTGTCTTAAAATGAGTATTTAAAAAAAAAATTGTGTTGCCCCTGTTTTGATAGATTATACATTAGGTTAAAGTTATTAAGACAAAAGTAATAATAACAATTAAGTAACATACACAAACTAAAAATTATTGTTTAACATTTTTAGTGCAGGTCAAGTTGTATTCTGAAGCAGGCACTGAATAACAGTATTTGTAACTTCGAAACATTTCATTGAAAATATTTTATTAAAGGAAAAATGACTCAATTTTTCAAGGAAATATATAGATACAATAAAAATTAGTTAGGAATACTTTGGTTCTGTTTTACGAACTGTTGTATTTTTATTTATTTGCTTGTACAAAGTTTGCATGACAATACTTAGTATTAATAATTTTATGTTGATTGTGTATCTCTTTAACTTTTTTTTACATAGGCTGAATGTTACTTCATGATATTCTAGATGTAATTGAACCATTAAGTTTTAAGAAAATACTGTTTACAATCTTCCCAGTACCAAAAACATTTTTTTTTTCAGTTCATTTAAAAACCTCTTAATACTTAATCTATTCTTATAACATTAAATATTCTGTTATATTTCCAAAGATTACACTAAATGTTTAATTATTTTTTTTTTACTTTTTGTTTTACAAAAAGAAACAGTGACATTTTTTAAAATTGTATATAAAAACTAAACAGACTACTGTTCTCTAATAACATGATAGTTCCTCAATAATTGTAATGTCTTTGGGAGTAACACCTAAAAAAAAAATTGTTTGAAATAAGGTTATTGAATAAAATATCAATAATCTCATGTTAGATAATCAGTTAGTGATTGTCATCAGAACTAAACTTTGCTAGCTATAGTATTTCTACAGTTGTTGACAAATGTAAATGTTTAATAACCGTGTTACGTCAATGATGCTATTAATTTAAGAAACCACAGTCTGATTAATCTAAACAAAGAGTAAATTTAATTTATAATTTTATGGATAGTTAAATCCATTTTAAGATCCTGAAGTGTAAATTGTTAATTTATCGTATAATTTTCAGAGTTTAATTCTTATTAATTAAAGATCTAATTTCTTTAAAATTATTAAATAATGAGATAGCTAATTCTTATTTAAAGATATAAGTAATTACATCGTTAATTGGGGTTTGAGGCAACCTTTAATTAGTCTTACAGCATCATGAAGCTATTATATTTGCTGGTTGATCAGTGAAGATTACTTATTGACTAGGATAAAATTTTATGGATATTACTAATACTAAATTTTACAAACAATTTTTTTTTTTAATAAATTTCCCTTTGTTTATAATTTGACTTTTTAATATTTATCTTGTAACTTTTGAAAATATAGGTGAATCCTAAGATTTAGAAGTTATATTGTGATTATAGATTTATGCTTGGCTGACAGTGAAATTAAAGTTACTTTAAGATTACTTTTATATAGAATAAAATTGAATTCGGGCAAACAAAATGTTTTGAATTATTATATGTTAAATTATTGTACTAGTGTACTTGTACAATAATATATATTTATTATGTACATATTATATTACTAAGGTTAGCCTTTCTAAGTTCGTATTATTCCTCTGTATTGTTAAATTATATTTAAATTTTATTATATGAACCATCTAGTACAGAATATTGAGATAAGCCATATCTTATCTTAATTTTTCATCAAAGTAATTTCATTTTAGTTATCCTCAGTCAAGATACAATTCTATTATTGAATAACAAATGAAAATTTGATATTAATGTACACAAGTGCTGCTACATATTGTGGTTCTGTTTTATAAGACCTTCTCCTTCAGACGTTGTCTGATGGTTTATCAAATTGAAATTTTTTTTTTTATTAAAGTTAAAACTTTTTTTGGCACATTGTGCCAGACACTTTTGCGATAGACTTTTGCATGGAGAAAAAAATAACTGATTCGTAATCAAAAAAAGTCAAGAGACTCTAAGCATATATATAGGAGAGAAAGACATGAGCGAGAATTCATACATATATGCATATAACATATGTAAAATGAGAAGTGGGAGAAAAACATTGATGAACCGTTTGTGATTCCCAATACACTTCTCTCTCTCTCTCTCTCCCTCTCCCCCCTCTCCATCCCTCCCTTGCTCTCTCTCTCTTCTCTCTTTTATATTTACACTTATGCGTATATACCTATACATTTTTATATAAATTATATAATAGAATCGTAAATTACATACATATATGCGTATAATATATACAGAATGAGAGGCGGGAGAAAAAACATTGATGATCCGTCAGCAATTTCCAATACACTTTTCTTTCTTTCTTTCTCTCTCTTTTTTTCTCTCTTTCGGTATACATGCATATGCGCATATACATTTACATCAATATACAGTAAAGAAAGACATTGATTACAGTTCTCTTTCTTCCTCCCGCTCTTTTTCTTTCTGTCTGTATACCAGACTGCATATACGTATACATTAATACAGTATAGAAAGACTGTTGTAGTTATCCGGAGCATGTTGCTTTGAGATGTGCTTTGTTTTGTATACCTATATGTATTGAAGTGTTTGTTAAGTTGTTTATATAAAATTAGTTGTAAAATAATCTTTTAAATTCAGTGAAAAAAAAGCCTAGAAAATTTACAATATATTTGGATAGATTTCATTCAAGGTTATTTATTTCATATTTTAGTTATCATAAACCAATTGTTTCATTTTTAGAAGAGTGATAATGCAAATGATATAAACATTACAGAAGTAGAATAATAATATAATGTAAAAAATATATATAATGTACAAAAACTATTATAATTCATTATTAAAATGTAAATGTTTTCTGACATTTATTTAATAAAGAAAACCAATTTAATTTTTATTATCAAATTACTTAATTAACCATTACATTATATTATAAATAGATTTCTTAAGTAGTCAGTTAAGTCATTTAGTCAATTAACTCTTAATTCACTTAAGTCTTTTAAATGAATAATCACATACATTAGAATCAAATATAATTATTAATCAATGATCGGTACTTATTGTTTTAAGTTTTCACTTCTGTTGGCCAGTCCCATGACTGCCAATATTTTTTTATATATATATAATATTTTATTTTAAGAATATATATATATATATATATATATATCTTTTTTAAACGATTGTAATATAATTTTGTTTGTATTATTGCTTTAAACTAGGGCCTGAAGAGACATTGAAAGATAACTTAGGAGAAAAACCTGTTAAAGAACAAGAAGGAGAAAGTAAAACTGAAGGAGAAACATCCGATAAGAAAGAAGAGAGTGAACAACAAAAGTCAGAAAGTGCAACGGGTGAAGGTAAAGCTGAAGAAATAAAAAGGAATGAAACAACAAAGGAAGGTGAAAAGAAAAAACCTAAAGTTGTTGTTGTCAAAGAAATTATTAAAACTTCTGAGTTAATTATTGGTATTCCTCCATTAGGAGAGAAACAAATGCTAGAATCACTGAAAAAGTAAGTATGAACTAGTTGAATGATATTAATTTTTTCTGAAACGCTGCTTAAAATTTTAAATAAATAACATTTATGTTATTTTTCTCCTCCATTTATTATATACAGTGGTGAGGGGAATTTGGTAGGATATTACATCAGTGAATCCTGATAACACATCCTATTGGTAAGCTATCCTTGTACTTAACAGGATTATGGGCTCACGCATTGGTCGTGTAAATTTTTATCTCAACATTCTTATAGATTTTTTAAATGTGTCTAATAGTAATTTTCCGAGTACATTTTAAACTTTTTACATTTACTACAGAAATGATCCTCAAGCTATTTTTCTTTTACTTTTGTATTATAAGCTAATCGAATCAGCCAATCAAATTTTATTGTTTGCTTAATTAGATTGCTAGAATTATTTAGTTTCAAAATTTAATAGAATAATATCCTTTAGCATAATAATAGCACTTCATTACTCTGAATATTACCTTCAACCAAAAAATGTTAATATTAAGAAATAGAACAAAAATAAGTTATTTGGGAATATGTAGTTGAAGTGTCAACACTTCATTCTTCTATTGTACCTAACAAGATTAACTTTACTGCGTGATGAGATTACTCAAAAGTAACTGTCTTTTTTTTTCAATAGGTTTTGTTAAAATACCATACTAATAATTTCTTCAAAGTAATTTCCGTCTGATTTAATAAACTTGCCCTTTTTTTTTTCCACTACTGTAAAAGTTTGTGGAAATCGTTAATATGATATGGTAAGGATTGCAGATTTTTTGTCTTTTTGTTGATGTCAACAAAAATTTGGTATTAAATAAGATGGATCTCTAAAAATTAGCATGGTGAGAAGTCATGTGAATAGTAAGGTTGTTATACTAGTTTTTGCTTAAAAAAAAAAAAAATCGCTGAATGCTTGAGGTTGTATGAGTAAGGATATTGTCATGATGAAATATTCAATCACTTCTATTCCTCATGTTTGGTTATTTTCTTTGTCTGCTACCACAATCTTTTCATGCCTCCATTTTAAATTTTTGACCTACAGACTGTCATGTAGAAAATAATTCTTTGTTCACAAAAACATCACATCGACATGATCATTACATTGGATCAAACCTGTTGGACTTACTTGGGTTTATGTTGTTTTAACAAATAGTTTAATTTTTTCCTTCGAAAAAATATTTACTGGAATAAAAATTTTAGTACTAGACTTAAATAACACAACATAATGATCCCATTTTACTCCATTGTACGAGGGCCGTTTTTTTTTTGACCTCCGATAGGCTATAAATAAAAGACAAGTTCATATAAAACAATAATTTTATTA
>JAAAKQ030006679.1:0-18622 GCA_010016005.3 Zanna intricata | reverse complement strand
TATACGGATTTGAATACTAGATCGTGGATACCAGTGTTCTTTGGTGGTTGTGTTTCAATTAACCACACTTCTCAGGAATGGTCGACCAGGGATTGTACAAGACTACACTTCATTCATATACATCATCCTCATTCATCCTCTGAAGTAATACCTTAATGGTAGTTCCAGAGGCTAAAGAGATAAAAGAGAGAGAGAGGGATACAAATCGGCTACTACTGTTTGGAGACAATTCATGACTAAATGTAACAAGCAACCACCTCTAATACAGTCTGTTATTGCACGGTAAAATATTTCATTGAAATAGGTTGTGCATCTAATAGGATGTCGGGTCAGGGTAGACCATCAGTTTCTGAAGCAGCAGTGTGGCAGACATTCATTTATAGTCAAGTAAATCAACAGGCGTGCCAGCTTCAAATTAAATAGTCCTAGGATTACAGGACAAAGGGTGTTGGGTAATCAACTGTCATTTAAACCCTACATTTTACAACCTTTGAGTGAAGGTGATAAAGAAAACAAGTCGTATTTTGAGTAAACATGCTGTCATAAAATTTACAGTACTTTCTTTTTTTCAGAATCAACTGTAACTGGCATATCAGTACCTCGACATGCTTGAACATTATCTAATCACACAATTACAACAGGATATGGTAACAGAATTCATTTTCCAGCAAGATGGCACACCACCACATTGTCAACATGCAGTTATCACATATCTCAATAGCAAAGTTCTGACAAGGATTGGATGTGGTGGAACAATTTCCTAACCGTGACGATCTATTTAACTACCAAATGGACTTCTCTCTATGGGGTTCGTTAAAGACATTGTTTGTTCCTTTGCTGCCAGTAAATGTCGACAAGGTGTGGCATTGAATAACACAAAAAGTTGCCAACACAGATCAAGACATGCTTTGTAGGATTTGGCAGGAAACTGAATGAAGATGGGACAACTTGAAGATATACTGTATGCAGTGTTGTATCAAATATTTCTGTAAGTTATTTCCTTTTTTCATTATTAAGGTTACTTTTTGTAAAAGTTAGAAATTACTTTATTTTAAAACTGATAAATCTACTACGTATTTTACCGGAACCAATAAATTGGATAAAATTTGATATAATTAAAACCTCTACTATAACTTATTGTTGTCTAAAATACCAATACTGATTCATTAACTGCCTTTACTTTATACATAATATTTTATATTTTTTTTTACTCATTCATATTCACCTTTCATTCAATCAGAAAAAAATAAAACTAAATAACTGTAGTTGGGCACCAGTCTATAGTTACTAAGTGAATACATATTTCATTAGAAAAGAATGAAATAAGAATTATTAAAAAAACAATACATTTCAGAAGAAAATAGTAAACAACACAATGTTTGTGTTGTACATGTTGTACAAGATAATAATCTCAAATTTCTGTATGATGTAATTATAAAACATTTTAACAGATTAAATACACATTCATCTGCAAAAAGAGGTGATAAATTCCTTGAATATTGGAGCAAGAAAGGAATGTAATTTGAAGCTAGTCGGCAGAATATAAGTAATAATCTGTATTAAAATCTATTGCATTATATTCCGTGAAAATAAACTTAATATATATTTAATAAAGGTAAACTAGGTTTATATACTAGGTTATTAAATAAAGGTAAACTAAAATAGGTTTATATTTAACATAAATTTAAAATTATTTTGATACCTTTTACAAATACAGCACACTATTTCTTTCTAGATTACTAGAAAATATACTTTCTGTGAATCATTTACTAATTTTGAAATACTTGTAATTTAAAAAACGTGTAATCAGGTTTCTGGCCTCACATCATGTGTGGGAATGGAGCAACATAAAAAAAGAAAGAGTATTAAGTTCACATAACCTTTTTTAAACATCACCACACTCAGAAAGGTATTTTTAGCAGTCTAGTAAAATGGTTTATCATTTATGGTACTTAAAAAAATTTTTTTTTAATCTGTAACATTCTGTGTGTGTGCTGTACTTGATATAAATTAAGATCTTATACCGGTGTATGATTTTTTAGAACATTTTCACAGGATTCATAACCCTTTTAACATATCACCCTGCATACCTATTCTAGCATTTATTTCAAAAATTTTAATTTTTTTGTCAGGTGGCATCAAATGAAATAGTCAGCCATTCAATAATGTCAAGAGAGCTCAAGAGATTTGAATCTATAAAAAATGGTACTGAAATTGGCTTTGGTCACTGTCATTTTGCCTCATTTCACATCCTACAATTTCCAGGTTGCTACTCCAAAAGATACCAGATATTGTGGAACATTAAGGTTATGAGGAATGCACTGAGTGTTTTACCAAAGATTCTAACATTAGTATCTATTATATAAATACACAAATACATTTATTTTTAATGTTACAACTAAACAAAACAGGTAAACAAGCAACAACCATTTATTCACTAATACAAGATCAATCATTTTTGTGTTATATATAATTACGTTTTTATTATTTTTGTAGTTTTTTCAAAGTTCTAGCAAATATTCAAACCTGTATTTATCATAAGAATAAGACCAATAATAAACCCAATATATATTACACTTAATATTTATTAAACTAGTTTAAAAAACCATAAGTTATTTTTTTAAACACAAGCACTAATAAACGGGTAAAAATTAAAGAAATAGATATTAAATATTCTGTTTATTAAAATAATTTTAACATTTTACAATAAAAAATTCAAGTCTATTCACCTGACCATAGTCAATAATAAATTTTTAATTTAAGTAAAACAGATCTATATCAAACAAATATACAGATGAAATAATCCTTTAAGAAACCACCGACCCAATATTTAAAAATTCAATAAATAATCGAAACAACATCCACGCACAATTTTATAAAACTATATACCGTGCATGGTCAATAAAACAACGCTGACCTACAGTACTTTTCCACGCTATAGATACGTATTAAAATTAAGAACGAAAGCTTAGTAAATTATCCTTATACAGTAATAAATCCATAATTTCTACCAATAAATAAATGTAGTGTAAAATTAAAAAAAAAAAAAAAAAAAACACAGAAAAAGAAAACAATCTAATGAAAAGAAGCTTTAATCTAAATGGTGTGAATGGTGTAATGCAATCAATATTCAGCAAAACTGTTACAATTGTTATGGTTATGAAAAATATTTATACAATAATCACATCTATCTAAAATTTTAAATAATAAAAGAAAAAAATTGTAACACAAAAGTAATAATTCACTTACCAACAGTGGATAACTGCTGAATATCGTTCATTTTAAGGATGACATTTGCTCCAGGAATTTGATGCTGTCCTTGCTGCTGGACTTGTTGGGCCTGCATCGAGGATATTTACTTTACAATCACAGCTTAACTTTTTGTTTCCTAATTTACCAGTAGTAACAAATAAATTTATTAAACTATCTTGCTACTGTATTGCTGCTAATGAAAATAAGCGAAAAAAAAACACAAAACGACAAACATGGACGCTTCTTCCTTTAGTGTGAGGTTAGTTTCAGAGTCTTACTTAGAGAGAGCTGCTGTCGCGAAGTCCGGTAGTTATTTCTCATTATGTAATCCGTAAAAGGAGGAGTTCAACTAAGGACGTTCGCCATATTTGCTCCATATTAATAAATACAATTCTAACCCATCAACAGGGTGTTGGTTACAGTGCCTTAATCTCTAAGTATTTAAATAATCAAATAAATTGTTTGTTTGAAATTTGATTTAAATGTTTTAGACTGTAAAAAATTTATTCTACAGCATTACAATCATCTGGACAGAACATGTCAGTTATTACATTCAACACTGCACTGTGTTGATTTTTATTTTACATCTTGCTTAAGGTTCACGTTATTTATTGAATTGCAGTCTCAATTCAGTTAGAATGTTGTAGAATTTAATAACATATGGAATAGTTTCTTCCGAAAAATAGAGTTGCGCAGATTTACATTTATATAAAGATGAACTTACTTTTAACAGTTCTTGTTTTTCAGTACTATTTCTTTGCATATCAGTTATTGCTAAAATAGTGACGAACCTAAGTACAGTCAGTGCAAAATATCAGTATAAATTTTTTTTTAATACTAACCTCTTGTTTTCTCATTAAAAAAATATTTGAAAAACCAGTATTATTTAATTAGGATCAATTATATCCATTATTATGGAATACTTATTGCCTTAATCAGTACACTGGTAATCGTACATTGCGACTGATTGCTCCTGACAATGGAAATTAACGATTGAAAATTTATTGACTGATAATCTACTCTTGATATTTTGGCCTTTTCCTTAACTAAGGCTATAAATTTTAGCTGAGATTGAATAATAATTTAATTTACACAACAAAAAAATTTAACAACAAAAAAAAAATTCACACATATTGTACAACATCATTCGTTGTATGATCCAATCGCACTATATTTTTAAAACAATTCTAATGTGTTCTTTTTTTAATGAGCGTAACGAAAAATCACGCTAATATAGGAATAATTATTATATGTAAAACAGATATTTTAAACAATTTAAAGCGATGGAAAATGTTTATAGAAATCTTCAAGGAGAATGACTTTTTAATTTGCTCTTAACAGACACGCAATGTTGCCAAATGCTCACTGAACTTGTGATGAAGAAAAAAAAAGCAAATGAAAAATCACGGTTGAATTTGTGTGTAAAATTTACTTTTTGGAAATTTGTCATAATGGACATAATTCTATGAAAACGAAATTATACTTCAAAATGACTGGAGTACGCATTATTTCATATGGTTCAATTTGTCAATTAATAAATACATAATTAAATATTAGAGGTATACAAGTAATTGTGACTGAATAAATAAGCATAGTACTAGTTATACACTGTGCGACATAAATCCAGGGCATTTTTGAGATTATTTTAATATGTTTATAATAATTTTTGCTTAAATATTTTACTTTTCAAATGACATACAACTTCCATTAACTTTTTATTTATTTATTTTTTTAACCTCAGGAACCAACTTTAAGGTATATCTTCAGAGGATGAGGTGAATGAATTGTAGCGTGTGTGAAAAATGCCACGCCTGACCGAGATTTGAACCCGGGACCTCCGGATGAAAGGCCGAGACGCTACAACTCGCGCTACGGACACCGGCAACTTTTTATTTTTTTGACAGTATCAGATATTTTTTTTTGCCTGTCAATATATTTTTTCCAATACCAAATTCAATTTGCTTAGAGTCTTAGTATTCAGGCGGCCAATTCACAAGCTCTCCTGTAAATCCTCTCTCTTTTTGTATAGTCTCTGGAACTACTGTATGGTTTTACTTCAGAGGAAGAATTATAGGTATGAATATGAATGAAGTGTAGTCTTTTACAATTTCAAGGTCGACCACTCCTACCCGAGAAGTGTGGTTAATTGAAACCCAACCACTAAAGAACACCAGTATCCAGGATCTAGTATTCAAATCCATAAACAAGTTACCTTTAATATAAAAAGTAAAAAAAAAGGATTTTAACACCTTAGAACTCGTTGATTTCGATATCAGCTGATTGCAATGTCGCGTTAACTACTACATCAGCTTGGTGGCCTAACTCTTGTAAATTCTAATGCATATAAAAAAAACTTTATGACACTAACATGAATAACCACTATCTATTATATTTTACAAAAATTATACATTTAAAATAAATAATTTATACCATAACTAACATGAATAATGTTTGTTCTTCATTCTACAATCTAACTTAGTACAATATAGATATATAACAACACTAGATCTACCCCAAAAAGAATTTACATCATAAGCCTTGAGGAAAACCGTTACAATGTTGGGAATAGTTTTGGGAGTAGTTATATTCTGGTGTTCGAACAGGTTTATATAAACCTATATCTTGTAGAAAAGAAAAAGAAGAAAAATTCACCTCCGAATATATACAATTATGCTATTTTTTTAAAAAAGAGATTTTTTTTAGATAATGTTTTCTTTTATCAGTAATTTAGTATCTCTTGTCTTTTATCATGAATAATGCTTGGATTGAGGACTGAGTAACGTTTGTTAGCATACATCTTATATGGTTAGGAAAAGTTATAGGTATTTATTGGGTTCTTAGTTTTGTATTTCTGGAGACAATGAAAGCTAGAACCTGTTCATAATTTAAAAGATTGTTAAGTAAACTAAGTTTTCTTCTTCTGTTTAGCCTCTGGAACCACCATAAGGTATTACTTCGGAGGATGAGTGAGAATGATATTATATGAATATAAATGTAGTCTTGTACAGTCTCAGGTCTATCATCCCTGAGATGTATGGTTAACTGAAACCCAACCACCAAAGAACACCGGTATCTATCATCTAGTATTCAAATCTGAATAAAAGTAACTCCCTTTACTAGGATTTGAATCTTAGAAGTCTCAACTTCGAAATCAGCCGATTTGTGATGATGAATTTAACCACTAGACCAACCTGGTGGGTTAAGTAAATTAAGTTAGGTTAATTTAATTCACTTCAGAACCATCTAGTTAAACAAATATTGCTTAACTCTAGAACACTACCCTGATTCTTTTTTTCATGATTGTTACATCTGAGACATATATGTTCAAAAAGTGCATTTTATGAATTACAACCATAAAATTTACTGAAAGAGATATGCCACATTAAATTTAAAAATGTTTTGTGCCATTAATAAAGTAAAATGCAAAAATAACCAACATTTTATTAATTAAGAATACAAACAATGCTACAAACATTAAAACAAGAGGTACTTGTTCAAAGAATATCATTTAAAAAATGTGCTTATTATTTAATTAGGAAGTAAATAAAATTTAATTTAAATAAAATCTGTAACAATAAAATACAATACATAATTGCCAGTCTTTGCTTTTGAGATTGGAATATTACAAATATCACATTTCATTTTACTCATTCTTCTTACTGACGATGGCCAAAAACCACAATAATTTTTTTGGCTTTTAGAATTTCAGCTGCTGTTTCAGCACTATTATCTTTTATCCCCAAGCATTTGGATATTATCTCTTGCAGATCCCTTGAAAAAGGAAAGTTAAGTTTTCTTTTCATCCATGGTCTAATTAAACTGTCCTCTAAACCATTCATAAATTCAAATCTTAAATAAAAATTCAAATTATGATTGTTAAATTTATAAAAGTTGTGTCAATATACCACAGATGCATTGTATGAACCAATGTCAAATATATTATAAAAAGATATCAGTGACCACCACAATTAATCCTTTGGATAAGAGCTGGTTGAAGGTATCCACAACTACCTTTGTGGAATTGTAGGAAGAAATTATTTGTTTTTTCTTGTATTTTTATTTATGGGATCATTATCATGTATAGTAGATATAAATGTCACATATTTTTTTTTTGGCATATATGAAATTGTTGTTAAATTTGGATTAAAGAGAAAAATTGATGATCCAATTCTATGATTTTTGTAAGAGGGATCAATGAACTCATTTGGAAACTCGGGTTTGTTTCATTTGATAGTTCCTTCTGTAGTTAAATTGTATGATTAAGGAGTTCATCACAAATGGAATGGTCATAAACTAATTACCAGTGGGTTGTATTCCTTCTTGATCCTTTGAATTCTTTGATGGGGCATTCAACAAAGAATTCTGCTATTAGCAAATTTTTTAGAGTAGTTTCTTTGCCTAGGTAGGATAGAGCATCCATCATTTATTTAGTTGATTCATTCGTAGATCATTACAACTTTTATGCCTTATTTATTCAGTTTGCTTGGAAGATATATTCAAAGGGGACATGTTTCTTTAAATCCAGCTAGTTTTTCATCTACTATCAAACAGATAATCGGTTTGTAACATGCTTTACAATTTCGTATGAATGAATCACATATACCTTTGACAGAGTTGACCTCCGTGGCACGAGTGGTAGCATCTCGGGCCTTTCATCCGGAGGTCCTGGGTTCGAATCCCGTTCAGGCATGGCATTTTTCACTCACGCTACAATTCATTCATCTCATCCTCTGAAGATATACCTTAAAGGTGGTTCTGGAGGTTAAAAAATATATATATATATATATATATATATATATCTTGACAGAAGCAAGTTTGATCTCTAGTTTCCCGATCATCAAACCTTAAAGAATTTATCAAAAAATTAAACTGAAACAATGACATGGTACTTTGGTAATTATCACCACATCAAGTACCATCAAAAAGAATTTTTGTTGCAAAGTGATTATTTTTAATGGTTCCAGCTAAAAATATGGGTCCAAAAACTGCTTTAAGCTCTTCCATAGTAAGATTTTGTAAAACAGATCACTTGGATCCAAATTATTTGTCCACTGGAGGATTATTACTTCATTTGTATGTAATAAAATGGTTTGCATAATATTTTGATTAAAAAACAGTTTGAAGAATTCTAAGAGATCACAGAAATCCTTTGCAATATTTTAAGTATGTAGCCTAATGTGAACTATATTTTTTGATAACAGTTTTTTTTTTAGATTTTTGTATTTTTCTGTTCTTTTATAGATTCTGTGGCTCATTTTCATGCCCCATTTTTTTCCTTGACCTTACCACCATATCACTTTTTAAAATTTCACCTTGGTTTTCAACTCATGGATTTCTTTTTGGTTTCGTCCTTACTTACACTGGTTGTTTCCATTTAAGTGATAAAATCCACTTCTTGTCATCAGATGAATGTATTTCATTTAATTGTTTTCCTACTACTGCAAGAATCTCTTACTTGGTCATTGCTGAAATTTTTTCGTTTTTACACTGATAAAATAAAGCAAAAGCATAGTTAACTGTTATAATCATAATGATTATTAAAAGATTCAGGGTATCTCATACTTATTTCGAAATCAGTAGTTGTGTTAAAAAAAGAAACTTATTATTTAACCACTAATTGTTGATGTTTATGAGATATACATTATTAAAAATGGGAATGCTGTCCTTATGTCTATAAGATGTAAAAAACATCTGACTTTGTAAGTGTCAGTATATCTAATAGAATAAGTATATTTACATGTATCATTTACAGTATCTACAAAATAAGCAAGGATATCTACAATATAAGTAAACAAGGAGAATAATTTGTAGTGAGAGAAAGATACAACAATCAGGTGGAGTGAGGAAACAAAAGGAAAATGGCGCTTACGTTTCAAAGATGTATTGGCAGAATTCTAGGGTTAATAGCAATAATGATTTTGAATTTCTGAGCGATGATAACATTGCAACTAACTGAAATGTATTTCAGTTAGTTAAAACAATTGTTAAATAAAACAATATGTTTTAAAGAGAATGAAATATAATACAGAACAATTAAAAAAAACACACAGCATACTTTATTACCAGATGACATGTATAAAAATTATTGTAAGAATTAAGTATGAACCTGGTTATCTTTCTGATATAAGCATTTTAAGAGACATTCTTGGAACTTTCACCATAAAATAAAATATATGCAACTGATTTTTAAAAACCTGCTGAATTTTTTTCAACATCATGATATATCAAAACTGAAATGTAAGAGATTAACATATTTTGATGCTGTTATAACTGAATCAGCTTTTATCAACAAATAAATTACTGAAGGATCCCCTGATTTGAACATTACAGAGCATCTTAATTTGAAAGATTGCAGAGACCTACAAACTAAGAATATGATAATTAAATGTTTCAGAACAGCACATCTTGAAAATTTGTGGATATCTAGTAATTAATATATCTTCCTTTATTCTTAATCACTTCATGTACAAAAGTTGGCATCAGTTCAATAAATCTACTACACATTATTTTTTTTTATTATTTCATCATGAAACCATACTGATATTATTGCTCTACTGAGGTCAATTTTTGGTTTGAGAGCCATTTTTTGACTGTTACCCAAAGATTTCCAATTTGATTTAAGTCTGGAGAGCTTCCAGGCCACAGTAGGACTTGATAATGTTTTGTTCTTTGAAAACTTTTCCACTTTTTTGGCAGAATGGCACCAAATCTTGTTGAAACACTCAGCTACTTTGTGGAGATTCTTTTTTGTTGTTTCACAATCCTTTTGCTCAAAATCTTAATATATCCATCACTTCAATATAGCATCTACTGGAAGTATCAACAAGAACCTTCAAACAACCCCAAAAGATTTTTTTCTATGGATGTTTAAGTGATTATTGGATAGGAACCACTGATGAATTTTCATCTGTTTTAATAATGTATGAAACCCTTTGCCCCTGAATATAAAAATCTGACTCGTCAGAAAAAATAACATTTTTCCTGTCTTCTTTTGTCCAATTAGCATGAGTTTTGGACCACAAGAGCCTTTTTTGCACATTGCTGGTGTTAAAATCTGCTTTTTAGCTGGCTAATGAGCTTTCCATAGTTGCAAGAAGTTAGCATCAAACAGTTGTCAGATGTAAAAATCAGTTCCTCAGGCTGCTAATTCTCAATTTATGTCCACAGCAGATAATTTTGGATCAAGTTTCCTTTTCTCACTAATAACTGATCCAGTAATTTTTCTTTTATAGCCACATTTGCCTTTCCTTTGAAGTGAAAAGAAACTTTAATTTCTCTTTAAATTGTTTCAAAGTAGCATTCACTGTCCCTAGTCTAACACCACACTCAGAAGCTGTTTGTTATTGTGTTATACTGGTACACTCAGAAAGAGAAATACTTTTTGAATGCTTTCTTGGAATTATTCATTATATATTCAAGAAACACAGAAAAAAAAGTACAAAACTATGACTTAGTAATAAAAACTGAAATAAACTTTCACAGAACACATTTATAACAAACATTTCTAAAAAAACTTTAAACTTTAACTTAAAAACTTTTAACTTTGTGTAGTTATAACAATGCCTACAATGGGGGTAGCAGTGTTAACCATAATATAGAAATAAACAAAAAATTCCCTGTGATTGGATTAATTTACATACTACTGTAGATATCACACCAATCTGATGATCACATCAGATTGTGTATTTAAAAAAAAAAAAAAAAAATGGAACTGTTTATAGAGACCATGTAATGTGACGCATGTATGTAGAATTATTAAGATTACCATTGTTCCTACCAATGCTGTACACATTATATATAATGTGTATTGGGCTTCCAAGGTTTAAGATGAGATATCTCAATTTTTTTATATTATTAATGTTGCTACATATTTTGTGTTGAAACTAACCTTACCAACTCTACAGAAGACCATATTACATCATCTAATGTGATACATACATTTAGAATATCAGGATTCACACTGACCCTACCTATTCCCGGAGGATGAAAACAAATTTTTTTATCAATTTTCAGAATAATTATTTGTCTAACAAATTTTTTCAACATCATATGAAAAAATTTCACAAGATGTGAAAAGCAGCTGCATTTATTGCAGCAAGATTTATTTCAATTGGATTAATAGGAACAAAAATTTGCACAAATAAACATAAACAAAATAAACAGGTCGAATATAACCTACTTTTTTGAAGTCATTTAATAAATATGCTTATGTGGTGTGAAATAATGTTTTATTTTTATGATTACTATTACTGATATTTAGTTCAATGAAACTAAGAAACAGACTGAGAAAATAATCACATAACAGAAAAATAATTCTAAGTTAAGAAAGAATTTTTTTCAGCTTTTGTTTCCTCTAATAAGAAATAAGTAATAATATTTTTCAGCTGCAATAAAAACTATACAATCTAGAACTTTTATCTTTACAATGATGTGTATTTATTTTTTTATGAATACTTAATGTTTTTAACACAGAAAATGATAAGCATTGTAATGATGATAAATAGTATCAGTTATGTTAAATTAAACACTTGTGAATAAATGTGATTCTTATAATGTGACAATTCATTTATAATGATTGTTAAGCAGTATGACTTTACCCGGAGACTTTTTAGATAAACCACAATCAAATCATAAAACTTTTGTTGCAGTTTTTTCAGTTCAAAGAATTAGAAACTATAAAACCATTCAATGAGGATCATTATCATCATCATATGGTATTCTGCCTTTTGGTAGAACCTTGGCACCACTGTTGTCTTCATCTGTTTCTGTCCCATGATTTTCTTTTCATAACCATCACTACCCTTTATGTTTTTTATTAACCTCAGCCTCTTTCTCCTGTTTTTTTAACATCATCATCAACAGAGCCTTCAAGAATTGTATTTATTATTTCTTTTCATGTAATTACATAGCTGACCCAGTTTTCCTTTCTTCTTTTGATAGTTCCCAGTATTGTTCTATCCTCATTTTTCTTTTTAATCTAGCCACATTACTTATTCTACCACCAATTTTATTCTCTTCATCCTCCTCCAGACCCACATCTCAAAAGTCTTCATCTTAACTTTTTTGTTTTTCCCCAGTTCCATATTTCACTACAAAAGTATAAAAGTACAAAAGTATATTCTAAACATTAGCATTTTACCAATCTCTTACTCAGGTTCATATCCATGTTGCTGTTGCTGCAGCTTAGGTTTTTTTTTCTTCTAAAAAAACGCTTCCTTTGTCATTTTAATTCTCATCAGTCTCTTCTTTACTTCTCCAGTCTTCAGATAGTACTGCCCTAAGATATCTATATATTTTTACTTGTTTAATTTTTCTTTCTACACCTCTCTCTCATTAACTTTCATAACTTTTGTTTTCCTCACGTTTATTTTCATCCCATTATGACTTCATCCCTACTTCCAATGCTTTTATCATTCCTTATAATATATGAGTATCTTTATCTACAATCAGCAGATTGTCAGCAAATCTGTCAATTTATATTTCTCCACCTATACTTACTTCTTTTTGGCCATCCAATATTTCTTTCAACATTTCTTTGACATAAAAGGTAATTAGTATTAGTGATTAACAGCAGCCTTGTAACACTCCCAGTGTAAAAAATTATTTTAAAATTGTGTAAAAGGAAGAAACATATAAAAAAATAAAATTTATTCAGAAACTTGATAAAAATCCTAATTTAGGATTTTATGGTTAAAGTTTTCTGTAAAATAAAAGAACTGACAAAAAAATAAATCAATAGAGTAGGTGGAACGAGGATAATATCTAATTCTATACTTTATGACATAGTTTTTAAGCACAACACACATGGAGTAAAATAAAACTACCTTCCACCAGCATGCCAGGATCAGCATTGTTGGAGCAACAGTGCTCTCTCTCTCACAACCTCGCTTGCAGCTCCCTATGTGCGCATACACACAACAGCCAAACACTACGCAGCTAACTGTGAAATGCACAGTTCCATACAAAGATTTTTGTATCTTTTTCATAAACTGGGGGATGGATGGCTTCTGATTTTAAGCTTAAGGATTGTACAGTGTAAAGAAAGCATTAAAGGAAGAGGACTCATTATATTAAATGTTATTGATAATATAAGTAGAAATAGGAGGCGCTGTAGTTCCCCACAGTGCCTATATGCAAGCTCCCACTGCTCATTCCTCTGTCAATTCTAACCAATTTGTGAGATTTTAATTTATTTCACTTCTGCTTTCATATCCAAATCTGTAATCTGTCTCTTATCCTTCCAATCTACTTCTTTTCTTTCAGTATCTCAAATAACTTTCCCCACTGTATTCTGTTGAATACCTTTTCCATATCTATAAAACATAAGCTCAATGTTCCTCTTTTTTCAAAATATTTCTCTACAATCATTCTGATCAGTCCTACAGCTTCTCTAGTTCCTTTTCTGAATCCAAACTGTTCTTTCGCAGCATTCTCTCCATTTTTGTACTCAACCTTCTATTCATGATTCTTAGCATTATTTTTCCAGCATGAGATATTATGCTGATGAGATATTATATTATTAACCTAATAATTCTATGTTCTTCGCATTTTTTTATTAGGTATTGGTATCATTATTGTTTTAACATAATCTTCTGGCCATACTCCAGTATCATAAATTTTATTGCAGATTGACAGTAATTTCATCTGTTTCTTCATCACATTCAGAGAGTTTTACTAGAAGTTCATCTACTCCTGTTGCTTTCCTAGTCTTCATGTCCTTAATAGCTTGTATAATTTCAGATCTCAAATTTGGTGCACATTTTTCCTCTTCCATCATAGTTCCCCATGTTTCTCATAATTTCTTTATGTCATCTTCTTTAAACACTTTTACCATCTTATTTCTCTCATTTTATAAGTAGGATTTCTTTCAATCATATCTGGCATTTTTTACCGATTTATACAACGTCATACTTCTTTTTCTTTTCTAAATCTTCCATGCCTACATTCTCTTTTAGCTATTTTTCCCTAGCTTTATGTGTTTCTCTCTTTAATTTGTTTTCAATTTTTGATAGATTACTCTGTTGTATTGTTCTTCTTTATTTTTATATTTTCTTCTCTCTTCCATTTTCTTACATTTCTTGTGTTACCCAAGATCCCAGGCAAAAGGTAATCTTCTGGGTTTTTGTAAGAAAAACCTTTCACTTTCTCTGGAGCTTTATTCTGACCACCCTTCCTCTGCTGGTTCATTTCACTTTTAACTTATGTTATTGCCTTTGTCAGCATTTCACCCATTTTTACTCTCCTTATGCTCTCTAGACCCTGTGTATTTCATTTCTTCCTCTTCACTGGGGTTTGAATTTGTTAAAATATTATTTTCATTTACAGAATATGATTACATTCTATGTCGGCTCATGGAAGCCCATCTTTCTTCTAAACAGTATTCCTATATCTCATCTTCAACTAAAAAATTATCTATCTGAAACAAAATCCATCTGTTGGTCTTGTCCAATTATATCTTCTTTATTTATGATTCTTAAAAAAAAAGTATTTGTAATGAACAAATCCTTTTCTTGCCAAAATTCAATCAGCCTGTCTCCTCTTTATTTCGCACTTATCCACCATCTTTCCATTTTCGCCTTCTCCCACCACTGAGATTCAGTCCCCAATAATTGTTTTACAGTAATCCTGTTCATTTTCTAATAACTTCTCAATGTTATTGTACATCTTACAAGATGAGTATAAGGATCTCCATCCTTATACTCATACATTGAGATGTACATCTGAACTATTACTACTACATCTTTTGGCAGCATTCCAATCCTTAAAGCCATTACTCTATCATCTAGATAGATTACTTTTTGTACTCTTCTTGCTCCACTATTTTTCTGCTATACGTGGTCAAATGATTTGTATTTAGCATGATATCAACTTCCCCACAATTATTTTAACAATATTTTCACAGTCGCCAATTACAGTGAGGACATGATTCGTATAAATAACCACCATGATATCAAGGCTTCTCACAATAATTTATTTAACACAACAATTCAAACAAACAACCAAACATTTACATCGCAACAATTTGTACTTCGCGCAATGTTACCACTAACAACTACGTCACACGAAAGAAACAATACTCAACTCATCCACAGCTGAACCAATCAGGTAGCTCGACCCGGCTTAATATATAACTGTCAGCTGACGTCTGGAGACCGCTAGAATGTTCTATTAGTTTCTATTACAAATATCTTCATTATTTACAAATACAATTAACTCTAAACAATTTAAATAATTACTTTAATTACAGAACTAAACTTTATAAATGTCAGTTACCAAATAAAAATTCATTCTTAAGTAAAAATAATAATTCAAACAAAAATACAACTTTACTGTTTCTACTAGAATCTCGTACTCTCTATAAGCTTCTAGCAAGTTCGAAATCTGACCACTAGACACAAAGACTGAATTATTTAAATACTGTTAACATAAAAATGAAATAATATCAACAAAATATTATTATTATAAAATATAGAAATGGAATATATCAACAAATTATTATTATAAAATATAGAAATGGAATAATATCAACAAAATATTATTAAATATAGAAATGAAACATTAATAATAAAATACTATCATTAAATATTATTAACGTAACAATTTAACAATGTTTTTTTAAAAATAATTTTAATTAGTTATACATTAATTTTGTGGACTTCAATATATTTGGGGAGTTATAATAATTTTTATAAAAACCTTGTACTACAACATTATTACTCTTTTTTTTTTTTCCTTTTTTAATTCCTGAGTAATATAAGGTAACTTCACCACTTTTCCATTATCCTCTTCTCAGCTATCTAACCTCACTTATCTCTACTATATCCATTTTATTTATTTTTACCTCTCTCTTCAGTTTTTTCAACCTAACCAACAACAATAATGTTCTCACTTTCTATGTACCTATTCTCACACCTTCTGCAGCTTTCTCTGGAGATCTGAATGGGAAGTCATTTTACCTCTGGATTATTAAACAGAAGAAAACATCACTTTGGTGCCGGAGTAGGAAAAAATAATACAGTGGTATTTTATGCCTTACGTGTCCTAATGTTATTGACTTCCTATAGAAGTTTATTTTGCCTGTGGGAGTGATTTCTCAGCCCCCAGAGCAGCAAAGTGTCCCAAACACCTACTGCTCATCCGCTCTCTGAAAAGGCCATTGGCACTTGTATGGGCAGACCTCCTTATTCCAGGAGCTGTTTGTTCCCTTCAATGAGGATAAAGGATATGATTTGAACACCTGATGTAGAAGAAAACATCCTACACATGATAGACAAGTTGCTATTATGAGAATGAGACAACTGACATCAGTGTTAACAAGTAAACATCAGTGTTTTCTGTTGGAGAAAATTTAATTTACTCTTTCCATTTATAGCAAGTGTAGGTCCATAACCCCGTTTACTTCTTTTTGTGAGTTCTGTATTGTTGTTGTTTCCTCCAAAAAAGTTGCACATGCTGAAGTCATTACATCATTCAACACTGAATTTTTAAGATATAACCAGTTATCATTGAGAAGTCTAGCAAGACTTTCCCAAATGAACATTATTATTATTATTCTCTAAATTCTACGTGCACTACATATGCTACATTATATAACTTATCTTCTCATGTTTTGGCGGTTTTATAGCTTTTTTCAATTATTTAAAGTTAATTTTTCTTTACATTTGGGTTTTACATTTGGTTTACAAAACTGATTTTTGTACATGCATTTTAATAAACCTTACGTAAACGTGCTTGAAGTTAACTTGATAGGTTACACAGTTATTGTGTAATTATTATTTCAAAGTTTTAATTTTGGCAGCCATTTTGAGATGAATGTGACCGCTGATGGTGACCATTTGTGTATTTTTGTAATCCTCTAATGACGAGACAAAAATCCAAAATCTGAGACAAAAAGTATACACACGCACGCACACACACCCAATCGCATGCATGCACACACAATCACACGCATGTGCACACACTCACACGCATGTGCACACACTCACACGCATGTGCACACACACGCACGCATGCATGCATACACACACCTATATATATATATATATGTGTGTGTGCTGATTTCAATAATAAACTGTTTGTTAATAAATAAGTTTTGTAATCTGCATAATTAAGTTTTACAATCTGCCCGATTAGTCTAATGGCTGAATTCATCATCGAAAAATCACCAAATTTTTGAAGTCGAGAGTTTTATGTTCAGTCCTTGTAAAGGCAGTTGCTTTTGTATGGATTTAATAGCTAGACTGAGGATACCAGTGTTCTTTGGTGGTTGGGTTTCAATTGACCACATGTCTCAGAAGTGATCGACCTGAGTCTGTTAAAGACTACACATTTATAGGTACATTTACAATTAGACACCAGACTGTCCACAGATGTCTTGACATCTTTGCAAAGAACTATTGACATCACTGTGCTGTTACTCTGTAACCTGGCATATATAAATAAATTAAATGGGTTGATGTGTAATAATTCATTTTACTTGCTTCTTTGTATGTACTGGTGAGAAAGTATGTTTTGAATATGTAGATAGGGAGAGAATGAACAACTATGTGGTATACAACAATATTCAATATTCAATCAATTGCATGTGTATATTTTATCCTATTCTGGCACTGCAGCAGCACAGTTCCCTTACCCAGGACTAAAATATCCCATCCAACTTATGTGAAATTTACACTTACAAAATACAGACTTACTGAATGTTTTAAAATATATTTCATTACACAATTGTCATTAAAAAATTTTAAATTTCAAATGTATGTAATTGTCAGTTGCCTTGACAAGATCATAACAAAAAACCACTAATTTGTAAAATATAAAATATTCATCTCTATCTAATCACTAAGTAATAGATCCATTTTCATGTAACTCAGCGCAATATTTTAGTTTACAAGAGACAGTGTTATTCTTTTCTTTAATTAATTACTGATCATTTAAAAGATTTTTCTACCAGTTTTTTCAAAATAAAAGGATTCCCTTTCTTTGAATAACATGTAATCTTGTTATAATATTATAAATATATATTGTTATAAATATCTGGATTTTCTTTATGTTCATTTAACGTGTATAAAATACATAAGTTTAAGTAATTATAATTAACCAAAGTTGTTAGGTTAGTATTTAAAAAAATTTAGTTTATATCTTTATACATTTGTAGCGCCTGCTCTAATGGTTACGTCACCTCTAACAAAAAGACAAATTGCCACCCCTGTATATATATACATTCTTATGTTGTTAAGATTACCGCAGGATAATATTGCTAAGAAAATTATCGATAAATTTTGGTCTTTAAAAAGTCCACAGACATGGATCAAAGAAATTAAAGAAGACATACAAGAATTAAATTTGACTTACGAAGATTTACTTGATAAAT
>JAAAKQ030006678.1:0-29202 GCA_010016005.3 Zanna intricata | reverse complement strand
TGGTTCCAGAGGCTAAACAGAAAGAGAGAGAGAGAGAAGCATAAGTATATATATATATATATATATATATATATATAAAAATAACAATAACCTAAATCTAAGTTAAATAAAAACATGTTCAACAACAATTAAAGCTGAAAGTATATGAAATCTTAATGTGCCTGTAATCAGAATTTATACTGTGAAAAAATAAGTATTAGGTATACATCAAAAGTGGAGTTCATCCTTTTTTAAACACTTTTATTTTATTAGATATTAGATCTTATCTAGCTAGATATTAAATTACTCAGTCATCAAATGGTTAATCTTAGTCAATATTTTAAACTTTAATACATTATTAGCCAAAATTACTTCAAACCAAAACTTTTGTTTTGATTTCTAAAAACTGTTGTAAAAGTTCAAGAAAAGCTAATAATTTTAATTAAATTTCCATCCAGCAATAGATAACTAGAAACTTTGTCAGTGATATTCACATTAATAACAATACACTCAATATATAATAAAATTTACATTATTAAGTGTTACAAAAAATCTATGTTAAGACTTAATAATGAAAAAAAAATGATATAAAAATAATGAAAAAATAAATGAGTGGTTCTGAAAAATAATAAAATAACCTCTTTTAAATCTCAGCCACCAACATCTTTCTGATGTTACTGGCTGAGTTCAGTACTTTTAAATTTATTTACACAGTTTGAGATGATTAATTTTATACCAGTAATTACTTTTTTATGCCAAAAATGCATTAACCAATGATCGCATTTTTTATAAAAATGAGGTATGCAGTTTATCTTGTACTTTCACAGTTATTATTAGTCAAACTAAAATTTGTTTATAAAGTTAAAAAGAAAAATGGATTTCTTAAATTTATATTAAGCTTGTTTAGATTTATAACAAATATACATTTATGTGGTGCATAATTTATGAATTACTCAAACTTATTAGCAATTTTTTTTCATTTTTAACAATCAATTATTTACATTTATTATTTAAGGTTAGAGATGTAACACATGAAAACACAGTAAGATTTATTGGTGCTTGCATAGAATGCCCAACAGTATTAATATTAACAGAGTATTGTCCAAGGGGAAGTCTTAAAGATGTTTTAGAAAATGAAGCAATTCGCCTCGACTGGAACTTTCGTATGTCATTAATACATGATATAGTTAAGGTAATGAATTAATTTTATTCTTTATAATAATAATAATTATAAAAATAAAATAGTAAAGATAAAAAAAATTCAGTTTGTACTTAGTTTTATGAGAAGGTACTTTCAAAAATATAACAAGATATGTCAATTTTAATAAACAGAAATTATATTATTGTTTTATAATACAAAACATGATAGTTTCATGTCGGCCTCCGTGGCACAAGTGGTAGTGTCTCAGGCTTTCACCAGAGGTCCCGGGTTTGAATCCCAGTCAGGTATGGCCTTTTTCACACATGCTATAATTCATTTATCTCATACTCTGAAGATATACCTTAACGGTGGTTCCAGAGGTTAAAAAAAACGAGTTTAATTTTTTTTCTCATTTATACACATCCCACGGCAATCGGACCCGCCGTTAGGCATTACTCAGTTGCCACGTTGTGTCGTGGCAGCAGTCTGCCCCACCATCTGAGGCTTATGAGAGTTATTAGCCACCATCTGAGGCTGTCCCATAGGGGTCTCCCAACTTCTTCGAAACACACTGACCTCTGCTTCTGGAATGTTGATGCGTCCCTCCACTGGGGGGCTATCCTTCCCGTCCCTAACCTACAAGTTTCAGGGGAAGCATTTCACACCCCCTTCACATACATCGCATCTTTCGCATCCCTCACATACATCGAAGGTCCCTCGTGTCATCAACGGGGAGTTCCAACCCACCACTCTTACGTGTGGATGGACCAGAACACCCTAGACAGAGGGGCTATCTCCATGACGTTTCAACCCACACACAAATTACACAAGTACATAAATATTACACACTCCAAGCACAAAAAATTTCATAAACACATATTACACTCATAATAAAAATAATGCCAACCATCGCATGGCTAGTACTCCTGGCCATCCTCTTCCTCCAGTTAGTTTCTGGCAGCCGTTTTCCTGAATTTGCCCTCCTCTTCCTTTACTCTCAGGATCCTTCCTACCAGCTGTTCAACTGCCTTCCATTCTCTCCAGTCAAAGATCGTGTGCTCTGGCGTATCTGCTTGATCACAGTATTCACACTCCAGGGACTCTCTCTTCCCAAATCTATGCAGGTTCCATGTCTGGAGAGAAACTGGGTGAGATAGTATCCCACTTCTCCCAATTCTTTCCCATTCCATGATTTCACCCTGGGAATAAGCCTTCTGGTCCAGGACCCCTTATTGGTGGCTTCCCATCTAGTCTGCCACTCCTGTAGCATAAGCACCCTTGCTTCTGTTCGTGACATACCCTCATATATTTGTCGTAGTTGGGTGATCCACAATCGAATCGGGGGCAATAAGTTGTTTATTTAAAAAATTAACATTTTTAAGAAAAACATTTACAATTTAAAGATTTTACTTTAAGTTATGTCATAGTCCAGTTAATACCAGTAGATATCACATATCTGATTCATGGTGGGAATTATCATCTCGCAATTCTATCTCATCTTATTACCTATTTAAAAACAATTATTTAGGCTCCACACAAAAAGTAATAAAAAGAAGATTTTGGAACCAAAATACTACATTAAAATCACAAAGTGTAAAACGATGCTTATATTCTATTTGTTATCTTCTATAAATATAAAGCAGAATTTTCCTGTTTGTCTTTTATAGAAACCTACAGTTTTATTCCAATTCTGATGAAATTTTGCATACTAATGCTTCCAAAGAAAAGGAAAATTATTATTGTGGGGGCTACTCCCACACTCCTTTTCGACCCCCTTAAGCAAAATTTTAACATGCAACTTATAGCTTTTCACGAATATCTCAAAATCAGTGAGAAAATCAACCGCAATAGGTAACTGAAAATCCAAAAAAATAGCTATAAAGTATATTTTACCCTGCTGTGATTGCATTCTTAGTTCCAAAGTTATTAACAATCAAAGCTGAAAAGTTGGTGAACAACTGTTCACCAATGACACTCAAAGATATCACTATTAGTGACATCGCTGCATCTAAAAGTCTCATTGTAATGTATGTGGGTGTTTTACATTTCCTTCTAAACTGTACGATCAATTCCAGCCAAACTTGGGACAATATTAAATACTAACTGAGAAGAAATACTGTGGAAATTAGAAATCCCTACGACAACGGTTCAGGAAGGGTGAGGGTGAAGACAGTTAAAACATTATAAAAGGTTAAAATTCTGGAACATTTGGGAATATTGTGAACTATTTTAAACACTATTTCATTTAGGAAATTTGTAAACTACATGTTATACAAATATATAACAGCAATGTAATGTTCTAAATGTTTCTACAACATTAAGGAGCATTCTAGATTCTGCAACATTATATATTTTTTAACTGATGTTTGTAGAACATTCTGGAGTATTCCTGCATAAAGAACAACTTAAAAGTTCTTTAACAATATACGATGCATATTTATAAAGTAGTTTAAAAAAAATTAACTCATGAGAAAAGGTTTTTATTTACATTTTTAGTTTACTACATATTTACATCATTTTTCCACCTAATTGCCATTCAGTTCGAAGAATTTTTTCTAACACTACACTAATTTCTTTAACCTCTCTGTTTAGACGTTCACCACCTGGGAATTGAACTAGATGACAATAGCAGTATTGAGTTCCTCGTCATTTTCAAACCGTTGTCCACAAGAAAATTTTTCAAATTCAAGAAGAGGAAGTAGTTACTAGGTGCAAGGTCGATACTATATGGAGGGTGGTCAAAATGTTCCCCCAATAAAAATCTTGAATCTTCTTGGTTAAGGCAGTGGTATGAGTACGCTCATTGTCATAGAGGATTACGCCAGACAACAGTTTTTTGTATTGTTGATTTTGGACAGCACATCCCAGTTTGTTGAGAATTTCGCAACACACATCAGTTGCCCACTGAGTTGGTTTAGTGGTTAACGCAACATCGTAAATCAGCTGATTTTGAAGTCAAGAGTTCTAAAGTTCAAATCCTAGTAAAGGTAGTTACTTTTATATGGATATGAATACTAGATCGTGGATACTGGTGTTTTTTAGTGGCTGAGTTTCAATTAATCACACTTCTCAGGAGTGGTTGACCTGAGATTGTACAAGACTACCTTTCATTCACATTCATACATACCATCCTCATTCATTCTCTGAAGTAATACCTTACAGTAGTTCCAGGAGCTAAGCAGAAAAAGAGAGAGAATAAACATCAGCTGCAATTGTTGATCCATGTTCCATGAAATCAACCAAAATGCCACACTTTTCATCCCAAAAAAACGGTAGCCAACATTTTTCAACTTGAATATGGAGATTGCTTAAATTTTTTTAGTTTAGAAGAACTTGAATAGCACCACCACATTGACTGTTTTTTCGATTCAGAGTTGGTGCAGGATATCCACATCTCGTTAATATGGAACAACAAATGATCTCCATCTTGTCGATAGTGGTTCAAAAACATTTGCCCACTGCACATTCTTTGCTCTTTGTGTTAGTCATGACATTTTTGGTGCCCACCTTCACACAATTTTCTAATATCCCAGCTTTTCTGTGATAATCATGTAGATAGAGGTATGTCCACATGCAGAAATTCATCAGCCAAAGCACTAATTGTCAATTGTTGATCACATCCAGTTTTTACTTCACTTGTTCAATGATTTTATCGGTCTGAATACTGGGCTGCCACTCCACTCTTGGGTTGTGCATATTTTTGTGGTCATTTTTAAACTCTCAACACAACTGTCTAACCTTTCTTTCATTCATTATTGTAGGTCCATACACTTGACATAAGTCCCAATGAATTTCAGCAGTTGAAGATCCTTTGGCACACAAAAATTGAATCACACCACATACTTCAAATCTAACAGGAGAAATAATTATCGCAGAAATTGCGACCTGCATTCAGTGGCATGCAAACGACTACCAAATCAAAATGAAACTGTACTGGCTTCATAAATAGCTGACAGATTACCCTGCATGTGTGAAACTGTGTTCAGACCCGCTAATATTTAAATATAAGTCGATGGTCCTTACTTTATAAATAAGCCTCGTAAAAGGTATGAGATGTCAGTTACTTCAGTTTGGACTTAAAATCAAAGAGCAAAGTTTAAAACTAGTTTCTTGAGTTGTATAAAACTACTTTGATGAATGAGTTCAGATCATAATTTTAAGTGAAATTTCAGAAATATTATTGTTGAGAAGTGTATAAACATTAGCCTAGTGATTTGACGATGTCTAAGAAGAAACTTGATGTCCAATCACTCAGATTCAACTGAAAGCTAAGAATGCAAAGCTTTTTCATAGACAAAATGGTATGATAAATGATAGCAATAGCTTTAGGCTTGTGGAAGGTTAGCGACAAATTTTGTAGAAAAGAAATAGATGGACCACTGAAAAAATTACAACTCCTAACAATGCTGGGTATATTAGGTAGTTAGGATAAATATTTAGCAGTTATAAAAAATGACTATACCAAATGATGTTTTTGAAGCAAAATAAATAACCTCACAAGTTAAGGCTACTTTGCAGAAACTGATAAAAGATATCAGGACAAAGATAACAATTCCTTTTTACTGGCATTTAACTTAAAATTTAATGAAATGAAATATATAAGTCCTCATTTTAACATAAGGATTAAGTTTTTTTGTAAAGTATACATTTTTAGAAGAATCCTTTTCACATTGTACTAGTAATAATTGCATTACAATCTCATTTATGACTACCTCATCATATGATTACTACTGATATAATTACATTGATGATGACTAAATTTATGATTTCTACTACGATGACTTAACAATAAATAAACAAAAAGAAGAAGAAAACTAAACATCTTTAATCAGTCATTACACTCCAAACAATAAAAAATGAGAACAGAATTATGAATATCAATATTTATATGAAATTAGCAAGCAATGAGTTCACAGTAGCAATTGGGTAAGATTCATAGATAGTACAAAAATTATAATTCTAAAAGGCTATTCCACCTATTTTTTCAACTGAAATAACCAATCACTCAATTCAGTTATTGACCTATATCTTTTAGCTCACTAAAACTGCACAGCTCAGTACATTTCATTATTAACTCAATATTACTTTAATTATCTTTTTTTTCAATATTGAAAAGTTTATTATAATTAGAATCAACTATAGAAGTTTAATATGTTCGAATATACATGTCGATCTCTTTTTACAACTTAATGTGACAGAAAAATAAAATTTTTGATGTTTTTCTAATTTTAATATTAATCTAGTATGATGATGTTATAGATCAGATTATTTTTTTGTTATGAATATTTTATGTTATAAAGTGATGAAAATATTATTTACGTATCTCACAAATTATCATAAAAGTGCTCTGAAAATGAAATTAATAAATGAATTATATGAAAAAATTCCACCATAACTGAGTTTTCAGTTATTTATAAATTATCTTTATTAGCATACACAATTCATAAGAATATAGTTTTCTCCTATATTCATTGATGATCACAGGCAGAAATATTATTTACAATGTAACCAGATAAAAGTCTATCAGATTAGTTAGTAACATATAGTCTAGATTTTTAAGGTGCAGATTAACATTTTTTGAACAAAAAAAAACAATTCTATCACTGGTTTTAAACAGTTATCCTCTTAGTTATATAATAGATCCCATATTTCAATTATTATTCCTTCTTTCTTACCACTGATGTCATCTGTTATATCATGAGAAAAATAATTTTGCTTAGTCTTAAACATAAGTGAAATTGATTAAATTTTGAATATTTATAATTCTATGAAATCATGACACATATTTATGGATGCAGAATTTCTTTGTTCATGCAAATAATTTCATTTTTGTATTTGCAACAAAAGAACAAATTAAATAAAATTACCTTTTCCCTCATCCATTTTCAATTTTTTTATACTAAATGACTCCTGATAAATGAAAGATGGTTCTGTATGCATAATTATTTCTGCTAACTTATGTTTAACCGTTTCTCAATTGCAATTAATTTATTTAATTAAAAAAGCAACAGTTCATTTTCATAATTTTTCACTAAAAATTATAAAAACAGTTACATCTAAAAATCATTGTTCTAACCTAAAAATAAGATAAATTAATAAGTGAAGTAATATATATATACATATATATATTCATTTAATTTAGTTATGCTTTAACTAAACACACAGCCACATTTAGTTTATAGTTTGCTCAAAATATTCAGAAAAATAAAATAAATTTTCTGAAAAATATAACTGTACTAAAAACTAGAAAATTATATTTCTTCTGTGCAGTTTTAAACATAGAATTCTGATTCTTTTGTTTTAATTACAATGAAAATCATTTTATTTTTCGTAAATAAAAAAAAGATTGAGGCAAAAAAATTGGATTCTCTATCAAGTCAGGCCATATTAGTTTTAAAGGAGAAGTAAAGTAAAAAGAGATCATATTTTTTGGCAGATAATAAATAGTTAACTGATTTTTAGGTACCCAGTAAATCATTATCACATTTAGAAATATCAGTTTAACATACAGTGTCATTTTGATAACAACAAAAGAAAATTAAGTAACTAATCTTCAATGAGAGCTGTGAGTGATTTTTATTTTGACTTTATATTAATAAGATGCTTCTGTATTTGTATTGTATACATATTAGTGTACATGTGTAATAAGTTTTAGTTACTAAATTGCAAGTAAGCCTTTCTGTTTAACCAGGGTATGTCATTTCTACATGGCTGTGAAGTAGCTGTCCATGGAAAACTACGCTCTGGAAATTGTCTTATAGATAGTAGATTTGTATTAAAATTATCTGATTTTGGTCTTCAAACATTAACAACTCCATCAGAAATTATAAAAGATAATATATTTTATACAAGTAAGTAAAACAATCCATAAAATAAAAATACTTATAAATAATTGTAAATACACTTGCCTGCAGCAAAAATAACTGAAAAAAATTGATCACTAACCGTAATTAAGTTTGATTTATCAAAAGAGAATATGTAATCTGTATAAAGAAAGTAAAAAGGGAAAGGATTAAATTACTCAAATTATAAAATTAAGAAAATTTACAACTGATAGTTTTATCACCAAATATTATGAAAAAACTCAGGAACAAATATATTACAATGATCTCTTATGATGATCAGTGCCCGAAAAAAAATTTATAAAAACAGTTCCATCTAAAATCATTGTTCTAACCTAATAATAAGATAAATTAATAAGTGAAATAATATATATATATATATATACACACACACACAAAAACTTCATTTAATTGATAACAGTTATGTTTTAACTCTTCAAAGGTTCAAATCCTAGTAAAGGTTGCTGAGATTTTACAATACTACACTTAATTCACATTCATACATATCACCCTCATTCATCCTCTAAAGTAATACCTTTAAACTAAACAGAAAAAGAGAGAGAGTTTTACTTTAACTAAATACATAGCCACATTTAGTTATAGTTTGTTCTAAATATTCAGAAAAATAAAATAAACCTTTTTAAAGAATATAACTGTACTAAAAACTAGAAAATTATAATTCTTCAGAACATTTTTAAACGTAGAGTCCTAAAATTTTAAATTCGAAAAAATAAAAATTTAATTAAAAATTGAAATGACCTATTTATTATTGGTTTTTATAAGAATGCAGAAAATGGTAGAGACTGCCAAAATTTATCAGTAAAAAATCATTGATAGAAATTTTCATTATTGTTTATAGTATGTCTTTAGAGCAGTGGTTCTCAACCTTTTTTGGTTTATGGCACACTTTCACACATCACAATTTTCCGCAGCACACCTCACATTTTGTCAACAGTATGTATGCTGACTTGGCAACACAGGGAGCTGCTTCAAGACTAGCCAAAGCAGCATATTTGGCTGATATATTTTCGCATTTAAACAACCTAAATGAGACTATGTAAGAAATGTGCTGATCTCAAGTGACAAAGTGAAAGGGTTCTTGAAGAAATTTCAAATATGGAAATCACACATAGGAAAGAAAAATTTGAAGATGTTTCCTCTAACTTTTGATGTGGATCCTCAGGGTGACATCACTGGAAAACTAATTTTAAGTCATCCATGTCTTTTGAAGACAAAGTGGCACAGTATTTTCCCAACATCTCTGTTGATAAGTATGATTGGGTGCACAATCCCTACGCCTCACTGTCAGAATCACCAATGAATTATCTTTTGAGCAAGAAGAACAGCTCGCTGAACTTCAGACAGATAGAATACTACAATTAAAGTATAATGATCTACCACTTAAAAAGTTTTGGCTATTGGCAAAGAAAGAGTATCCTGCAATAGCAGTGGAAGCTGTAAACATTTTATTACATTTTTCAACCATCTAATTGTGCGAGTTAGGCTTCTCGGCACTAATGAACATCAAAAATAATAAAAAGAAGTGCATGTGTGCCTATCAACAATTCGACCCCGCATTGAACTTTTGTGTAAGAAATGACAAGCTCAAATTTCACATTGAAATTGTTACAATTTGTGTAAAATATACATATATTTTTTTTTTAATTTTTCCAAAATAATTACAAAGTGTCAGTCAGAAGTTTCGCAGCACACCAAGCCGATTTTGTGGCACAGAAGTTGAGAACCACTGCTTTAGAGTATATTTTCACATAAGCATGTAATGAAATTCACTAAACATCAGAATTACATCAGCCTATTAAATACTATATTTCATTATACTATAATAATCCAGTACTAAGCAACGGTGATCAAAAATATCTTCAAATCAAAATTTACATAGACAATTTAAATTTTCATTAAAAAAATTTTTCAATGAAGTTATATGAAAATATTTACAATCATCCCCAAAGGAACTTCCTCAACAAAATAAAACACTATCATTCAAATAAATCCATTTTGGTGAGGAATAAAATTTGAACACATTCAAAAAATGCTAAAAATACATGAGGATTGAATTGAAAACATTTTGCTTTTTTAAATTAGTTAATAACAATAAAAGTTCTGAGAAATGTTGGATTCTCTATGTCATCTCAATTGTATTAAAAACCATATTCGTGTTATATATAACAGATTTTGTAATATTTATGTATCTATAGATAAGTAGCTCACCACTATTGTTAGATACTTATTATATCTACGTACATAGTCATTTAAAAATCATGTTATAGCTTTGGTCTTCTTCGAATTGGAGTCCTTGAACAAATTTTCAGGATATAAAAAATGATAGATCATATTGTTTAGGATTAATAAACATGACTGGTGTAAGAATGATAATCATCTTTACTTTTTTTTATTAAAAATGACATTGTAATAATTCCTTTTATAAAAAAAAAAAAAAAATTGTGTTTTTTTACACTCTAGCTATTAAAGCAGTGAGCTATTAAATAATTTTTAATAAAAATAACCTGAATTTTTTGCAACTTGAGTAATGATCTATTTAACAAGTTTTCGATTAAATCTTTAAAAATTATACTTTTTTAATGATTTTTATAAACTTGGTTTATGTTATTTTAAATTTTATAAGCTTTAATTTTATATTCTATTATCCTTTTTTCAAAATTTGTTTTATTTTACAATCCGCATTTTCAGACATACACAAAACATTCTGAAATTTCATATTTAAAGAAGCAAAACATTGGGCTTTAAAAATATTAATATAATCAACAGATTTTACTTAAACAATAATTTCTTTTGTATCTTAATAGTTAATATATGTTTTTGAAAATTATGTGAGTCTTTTACATCACAATAAAGATAATTTTTTATAGGAAAATAATTTTAAAAAACGACTTTTCCAGTACTTTCTAGTAAATATACTAAACTGTTGTTTGTTATGTTTTACTGCATAAATTAGAAGATTCAAACATTTTTTTTTTTTTGGAAACAAAAAAACATCACTAATTAATATGTAGTTTCAATATTAATTATACACTTAATAAATATTACAAATTTTAACAAATTATGATTTTTATTACTCTAATTAATTCTTGCTTCTATATCAAAAAATTAAAAAATTACACAAAACTTACCTTAGCTACTTCACCATCCTTTATAGATCCCCATTCATTCAAATTTCTAGAATCTTTTCGGTCAACCCAAATTTTGTTTTTGGGATTTTCTTGCTGTTCTGGTCTGAAAATGAACTAGTACCCCAAATGGAAATTATGCCACAATAAAATCATATCAATATTTTATTTACAACCCCTAAAATTTGGGGGGTAAACAATCGTCATTTCTGAGAAATGCGTTATCTCAGATATGATTTTTCCTAGAACCTCCTAATTCTTCAACCAAAATAAACAGAATATTTTTCTCTGTGATGTGTAGAGACAGTTTTTGTTTGGCAGTTTTAGTAAAAAAAACTGCCAAAACTGTTTTGCGAAACAGAAAAACGTTTTGCGAAAATTAACAAAAATGATAATGCTTCCTTGATATTTTATTTTTTTATTTAATTTTAAAAAATTTATTCATCAAAATATCATGCATAAAAGTTTAATTATAACGTTTCTAGCACTTTAGAATCCTGGGAAAAAATTTTGTTAATTGTAAAATCATTTTTAACACATAATTAATAAATTCAGGTGTGGTCATCATGAATTTCAGAAAGTTCTGATTTTTGAAGATCAGACAGTCGTATAACATTTTCTGAGCTATTGTCACCTATACTTAAATGAGAAAGGCCCTGCCTTAGGTTCATTATCTTGAATCTCGGGATCAACCAGGGCAACTAGATTTTTTTGCCAAATGTTTTTCGTTCATAATTTGAATGACCATAATTTTCATCCTCACATTTTGTTTTTGTGAAGAACGTTGTTTTGTCGGTTCTATATTAAAATTTCCTTCATACACTACTAAACTAATCAAATAAAAATGATAACAAACATTAAAAAAAAATGAAAGAAAGGCAAATTTTGTACCAATAACCAGTAAATAACCCCTATGGCCAAATACATAACTTAAATACTACAGTCACATGTGAACAGCGTTTTAAAAACAACATCTTATGTATCCCAAATAACTAAAAACAACAGTTACAACTTAAAAAACAACCAAAAAAAAAAAAAAAACACCTATAAATGATACAATATACATAATTTATGTCACAAATCGAAAAATCCAAAAGTATTTGTCAAACTATTATACAGTACACAAAATCACATGACAGACATAACTGTACTACTCAAAATGTAGTGCTACTATCAGGCGGGAAAAATAATTGTACTAAAAGAAGACAAAATAAGCTTTAAAATAAATCTAAATGAACTACTTAACACTATTGAAAGCCGAGAAATAAATGTTTAAAAATCTACAAATTTTTTGTTTAAAAAGAAGAAACTTTATTTAGCAATGACTATAAAAAAAATATATTTTTTTAATATTTATTGATAAAAAATAGAAAAAATAATTATATCACATTAAAAAGCAGATTTTAAAGAATCAATAGATGAAATTTTTTTTGTCAAAATTTTGGTTGACTACCCCCTTAATAAGAGAGAAAACTAAATCTGTTGAAAAGAAGGTAATTGTCCTTATTAATTTTCTGATTCAATGTCTTTACTTTTGATACAATATCATTCAAAGCAACGTTCAGCAAAACCAAAAAAATTATAAAAAGTAATCAATTTTTACAATGTAATTCAAGAGATGTTTTTCATTTTTTTTTTTTTTAATCTTCCTAACAGAATTGTTATGGGTTGCTCCTGAACTCCTGCCACATACAAGTATACCTGGTAATCCAGCAACTCAAAAAGGAGATGTTTACAGTTTTGCAATAATTTTAGAAGAAATTGTTATGAGACGAGGTCCATTTGAAGTAGCAAGACAGAATCATACAATTCAAGGTAAGTTTTCCTTTGCTCAAATTTATTAATTGAGCAATTGTTATAGGAAAATATCCACAAGTATTCCATAGAAATCAAGTACAAGAACTTAAAAAATATCATAGTATGTTACCTATCATGTTATGATATTATCTTTATATTCTCTTTTATATTGTTTCGTATAAAAATTTCCTTCAATATTGTTTTGGTTTGCTTTCTATTTAAATGGTGTTTACAAGAAAACAATGTTTATATCTGTCATCACAAACATATAAAATTCACATACATGTAAATTTTTTTATAATTTTTTACAGACACTTTTTGGTATAAAATTATCCTCCAAGATAAATTACTGAGTGAAGCAATTAGCGTTAGTAAGGGGCAGATTGATTTAATGTACTACCTTAATATATCAATGAGCAATGAGTTGACTAATTCTGCCTCCTCAAATTCTCTTTGTTGTCCTTCAGCAATGAACTGACACCATATAAATGGGTTAAAATCATTGGTTAAATTCAATAGGTATTGGATGCAGTTAAGTGAGGAAACAACTTTCTTGATGGAGAGTTCTACTTGTGAACTTATCCAGAGATAAAGAGTTACATAAAAGTTACAGTTAGGAGTCGTGTTGAGGTTAATCATCTAGTTTGGAATGAGGCTAATCTAAATAAAAACAAAACCTAATAGTAGCTTCATGAGGTTAATCTCAATTTAAACCACATTGGGCAAAATGAGATTTAACCAAATTTCATTAATTAATGAAATTGATTATTGGAAAAACACCATTTAAATAAAAAAACAGAAATTAAAACATCATCAAATAAATTAATTTTATTAAATAATCAAATAAAACAGGAAAAATATAGTTTAATTCTCAACACTTAGAAATAAGCCAAAACATATGCAAAACTAACTCCTCTTTAATTGTACTTAAAAATAAACAATGAACAATTCGTAATTCTTTTACATTGATCTGGCCAGTTCACTAACAAAATTCATAAACTAATCTGTGATTATCCACTTTCAAATGTGAGAATCCAATTTCAAAACATAATTATTATTATTATTATTATTACATCAATTATTTTACTTATTGCTAATTTTATTCCTTATTACAGCCTTTTATTTACTTTTACTGTATTATAACAATAATTGCTACTAAGAAAGGTCTTATATTCAATGCCAAATTTATTTTAAACAATTGATTTCTTTCTTACTGATCTATGAGAACCATTTTATTAAACATGGCTTTGGTCATTAGCATCTTAACCCTAAATTTACACTAAATTTCTAATCTTGACAGCACTTATGGTATTAATGCAAAACAATTAGCTTATGAGGGATGCACTTTATATTTTTATCCAAACCCATAATGGTATTTTGTTTATTTAACTTGATGTGAGCGAATGATTCCCATATAACACAATATCGACTTGGTCACAATTTTTTTAACAATACTTTCACGGTCGCCAATTATAGTGAGAAGATGATTCGTAAATAACCAACACGATATCAAACTTCTTCACAATAATTTATTTAACACAACAAACAAACAAACATTTACAATGCTTAACAAAATCTATACGAAACAAATTTAAACTTTGCGCAAACTACATAGGCAGCGTACCTTCGGAACACGTCCACAAAATGAACCAATCCACGGGTCCCTCGACCCGCTTATATACCATTAGCCGACGTCTAGAAAACACTAGAAATTTCCATTTGCTTCTATTACAAAAATCTTCGTTATTTATAAATACAATTAATTCTAAACAATATAAATAATTACTTTAATTACAAAACTAAACTTTATCAATGTCAACTGCCAAATAAAAATTCACTTTTTAGTACAAATAATAATTCAAACAAAGATACAACTTTACTATTTCTAGTACAATCTCTCTATAAGTTTCTAGCAAGTTCGAAATCTGATTGCATACCCAAAGACTGAATTATTTAAATACTATTAACATATAAATGAAATAATATTAACAAAATATTATTATTAAATATAGAAATTAAATATTATTAACAAAATACCATTATTAAATATTATTAACATAACAATTTAACAATGTTTATTACTTAAATTAGTTATAAATTTATTTTGTGGACTTCAATATATATGGGGATATATTATAATAATAATTATTATAAAAACCTTGTACTATAACAAAGTTAAAAAAATTCAATTTTATATCTTAATTACAGAAATTGTAGAACGAGTACAAGCTAAAGAAAACCCACCATTCAGGCCAGATGTTAGTGGTAGAGATTGTCCAGATGATCTACTTGATCTTATGGAAAGGTGCTGGACAGATAGTCCTGAAGAAAGGCCTTCTTTTGAAGTAATTAGAGGAATTATACACCGCATAATGAAGTGAGTATTGAAATAATTTATAGAATTTGTCAAACTTCTGGTAAACTGCAATAACAGTTAAAAATAATAAAAATCTAGAGTGTAGATATAATTAATACTTTAAGAACATTAATTCTAATAGTCTAATACACTAAAACAGAGAGAAAAACAGGTAAATCTAATCATAAAATAATGGGATATATTTGTGTTTTTCTTAGGGGTTACTGTGAGAACTTGATGGATGATTTATTACGACGAATGGAACAATATGCGAATAATCTAGAAGCTTTAGTTGAGCAAAAAACAGAGCAACTAAGTTTGGAGAAAAGAAGATCAGAAGAATTACTCTACCAAGTTCTGCCAAGGTATGATATACAGCACAGTTTAATATTGTTTAAACTCTCAGTTCAAAAAAAATATAGTCTCTTGAAGTTTTAACAAATAGAAAAAAACATACAATCCAACTATCTTCATAATTGTATATTTAAAACTTTCACAGTTCAATTGTAAACAATCAGTTTAAAATACAGCATTACAAAAATGAGGTCCTAGGTAAGACAGGAATTGAATCTCTTACAAATTATGGTTCTACAATACCTGGAAAATTTCAGGTAGCAGCATTTCATAAATTGAAAATAAAAATTATATTTCAACTTTGAATGTCAGTTATTGAACTCCTCATTTAATAAACCGAGTATTAACGTCAACAATCATCTTATTTGATTTTAATAAAATTTAAACAATGTTGGATATAGTGTCACTGAAGGAAGTTGAAATTTATTAATGGCCAATAATCATAAAAATTGATGCCAGTTAAAAATCTGCATTCCATGATCTTCTATAAGAATAAAAAAAAGTGCACGGGAGGAGAAAAAATTCAATGTTTTTATTAGGTATTACAAAATTATTGTGTTAAAACCTTTACAATTAATTAAAAGAAAAGTCAGAAAAAACTCATACTGAACATAAAAATAAACTAAAATGTGTTTTTTTTATCACTGGCTATCACAGTTATAAGTGTTTCTTTTAATATTGATATTCTGAGATAGAAGTACAAAAATATTTTGCAGCATTAAAACATATAGCTGAAATCAATAGTTTTTTTTTTTAAGAAGCTTCAGGGATTTAAACAGAAGCACAAAGGTTAATTGTAATAAAAGTAATATCTAATCTCAAAAACTGCAAAATTCATTATATCCAAACACAGACTTTAAACAGAAGCAACAGGTTAATTGTAATAAAAGTAATATCTAATCTCAAAAATTGCAAAATTCATTATATCCAAACATAGAACAAAATAGTAATAATTTAAATGTAAGAATATTATCAGATTATTATTATTCATAATTAAAAAGATCTTTTACCAACTAGACTTGCTTATACTAATTTTAAAATGACTCGTGACTTTCTATAATAGTTGTTTATAATTATTATGGACAACAGCATTTAAGAGTAAATTTTCACAAAATCTAATTACTTCTGTTGAATAAAACATATACTCTTCAATATTTGTAAAAAAAAAAATGTATATGTCCATCATTAAGAAAAAAAAGTATTATAGTATTTTATTAAGTTTCACTATAAAATCTAGTTTTTGGACACATTCAGTATTTTAAAGTTTCTTTAATATGGACATGTATAAAATTTTATTCTTGTTACTCTAGTAATGAAATAAATAACAAGAACAAATGCCAAAGGTAGAACTAATGAACAAATACCAGACATTACTATAAATAATTAAATAATTCTCACGTAATAAATTTGACTTATTTCTATTCCATTCTTTATTCTTTTTATTCAAAGCTAATCTGTTAATCTTGAAATATGAAGGCTTATTATAATGGTATCCTGTAATTCATTATCAATATTTTCAATACCTGATTTTGTTAATTAGGCTTTTCATCAATTTCTATTTTCGTTCAAAGAAATTACCTACTTTTGTATTATTTAGAATTAGTATTATTATTATTTTGTATTGTTATTATTACTTTAATCAGAGTCAAATGTAAAGCTGACCCAAGAGTATGGCACCATTTTTGCACTTAAGAAAAAAGAAATGAGAAAAAATAAAAAAATCATTATTTTCCATTTACCTTCTGCTTTATTCTTACAGCTATTATAAATACATTATATATATATATATATATATTTATTTTATTTTTTCTTTCTTTTTAAATTTGCTTAATATAACTTTGCAGGCCAGTTGCACAGCAGCTGATGGCTGGTGAAATGGTTCAACCAGAACAATTTGAGTGTGTCACTGTATATTTTAGTGATATTGTCGGATTTACAGCATTATGTGCAAACAGCACACCTATGCAAGTAGGTATAACTTTATTAATTTCCTTCAGCAAAATCAATCTTTTTTTTTTTTGTTCAGAAACAAAAGTTTTTATCTTGTAAAATGGAATGTTATTTATTACTTCTACTTTTCATATATTTAAATATTTAATTAAAATTCTCATTTCGTTTTATGTTGTTTCTGGAGGTTTATTTGGGTTTCATAAACATATTTAGGATACAGTATGATTAAACAGTCAGTGGGGTTTTAATCCTCACTCTTTATTAGTGTATTAATGTTGTAAGTATATTTATTTTAATTACATTTAACTTAGTTAAATTTATTAAAAGGACCAGGTCGGTCCTTTTGCATGTACTCGTATTTGTGAAGTAAGGTTAATGATTTTTTGATTTGCAGATGCAAATGGTTGAGAGTTTCATGACTATACAATCTTTAATTTTTATTTTTGTCACTAGTTATACACATTGACTTATTTGTCAACACCTCAAATAAACTGTAAGTACTATCTGTTTTTAGAAGTGTAATTCACGACTACTATAACATACCCACAAATTTGACTTGGTTTGATATTTAAAACATTAGCTTTACATAATTTTCATTATTTGACAAAATAACAAATTTAAGTATTACATTGTAGGCAACTTGTATTGATACATTTTAAACAAATCTTTATTATGCATATTAAGCAAAATTTTTGAAAGAACTACTACATTTTAATGAGTCTTAAAATGCTTCTAAATGTAAAAAAAAAGTGCTCATTAATCTTTAAAAGTAACAGAAATTACTATTTTTATTTGTTATTTTTTTATAATGATCCTAATTTTACTCCACTTAAAGAAAATAAATAAAGTTTTCTGGATATGAAATCTATTTGTGAGGTAATTATTTAGAGAATTTTTCTCAGTAATAATGAGCAATTTGACTAAACAAGAAAAAACTACGTTAAAAAATGTTTCCCAAACGTAGGTCATGACTCTTTATGGGTCACAAAGGCTTCTTAATAAAAAAATCTTTTCTTATTCATTTTATTAAGCAGTACAAATTATTTTTTTTTAAAGACAAATTGACCAAATTCTAATTCAACACTGGTTTTCACAATGTCAAAATATTAGCTATGTAGAGAAATCTTCCATCAAAAGCCTAATTTAGTCAAATGAATAATTAAGGTTAGACTACAATGACTACTAATGAATTCTACATATGTGTAGATGGAAAAATGTTGATATAAAAAAAGAAATAAAAATAACTGCGTTTATAATCTTTTTTGTTTAAATTAAAAAAATAATTTTAAGAAGCTTTCAAAATAACTAAAAGTAATCAAAAATTGTTATGGGTGAAAAAAAAACCATCCATTATTAATTACCTAGTTTTTAAATTGGTACATATTAATTCTTATTGTGAATTTCAAGTGTTGCCAGAAGTAGTCACCAAAGTGGCTCCAGCTTCACATCCAAAATATCAGTTCTCAGAAACAGGTAGTATAACAAAACTGTACAGGTAGTACAGTTAAAAGCAATTTCATAAGTAATTATTAACAATATTTTATTAAAGAATTTGTGATGAGATTTAACAACTGTTGAAAATTGTTTAATACATTCACTGTCACAAAATACTGGCTGATATGAAAAAGTAAAAAAAAAAACTGATATTCATAGTCATGTTGTTTTGATGCTATCTTTAAAAACTACAGGAAAAAATTATGAGAGATTTAACTATACATTTATTCTTTTACAGGTAGTGGATTTGCTCAATGATTTGTATAGTACCTTTGATAGAGTGATAGGATTTTATGATGTTTATAAGGTAAGGATCTTGTTTTGGAATAATATTTTTAAGTATACAATATGTTTTATAATTTGAGCAAAAAAAAATTATAACTTTTGTAATGAGATAAGGAAAACCTCACTGATGTACTTTAATTATTAAGGAAAAGAGAATCCCTTATAGCACAACAGCTTGAGTGATCATGGTAATTTATTTTCATAATTCACAGCAAATGGAATTCACTTTACAATATCAAAAATACCAAAGATGAAATATTATGGGTTTCCATTATTTCATTACTTCCATTTTGCATTATCAAATGAACTGAATAATGTTCTACTGTATGAGATAATAATGATCAGTGTTAAAAAAAAATAAAATCTGATTACAATTGATAACAAAATTATCCAATCATAGATCATGAATAAATGCCTAACTTATCTTTTATTCCACCTATTAAATTACTGTTTTTTTTTAAAGAACAATCTTCTACAAGTTTCCTTGTTTTTTCATGGAGCTTATGTATTTATAACATTAATATGTGTAAAAAAATAGGGTGTTTTTATTTAGAGAATAAGCAATAAACATACCTTATATGAATTTATTAATAGATTAATTTTACTAAATCTTTCCACTCTTTTAAAAAAAAGATTGTTTTTCAGAAATCAACTGATAAAAGATGTACTTATAATTAATTATTTGAGAATGTCTCTGTAAACATTTTAAACTTGAATAGCTACCACAGCATCTACCAGATTTTGAATAACTTTCAGCATTACGTTACAAATAAAGATCTAACAACCTTATGTGTTAGTAGAAGTATTTATTAATAAAAAATCATGAAAAGAGCAAAAAATGGGGTAAAATGCAGTAGCTAACCTCTAGCTTTCACTCATTCAGTCAATCTTATGATTTTTTTTTTTTATAACAATTGAATATTTATTTGAATCACTTATTTTCTTTTCACAAGTGACCAGTAAAGTTTAATGTCTAGTACTTATTTAAGTAAATACATACTGAACAAATAATATTTTAATAGGTAGAAACAATTGGAGACGCATATATGGTAGTATCTGGTTTACCAGAAAGAAATGGTGACAATCATGCAAGAGAAATTTCTTTAATGGCATTAGCAATCCTTGATGCAGTGCATTCCTTTAGTATACAACACCGCCCTGATGCTCAGTTGAAAGTCCGAATAGGAATACATTCAGGTAAATTTGATTAATATTTGTCATTTAACTAGCATGCTTTTTTTACCCATCACATTATAGTGCTTATTGCAATCTAAAAACAAACAGAAATGAAAACTAAGTAATAGAGTTGCATGACAGTCTCAAGAAACCTATACATGTTTATATTTATACAATTGTAGAACTATCCACTATATATAAATGTATTAAGAGTTAATTTGTTTAGGGACAATAGAAATTATGGGAGTAACTAAAAGACAAAAAATTTATTATACACAAAAATTTTTTCCAGAATCAATCAGAAATTCTTCGCCTGAAAGAGAGATGGCACAAATATAACCAAATAACTATCATATTTATAAATTATCATCCTTTAAATAGCAAGTTAATTAAAGATACATTCAATGTGGAATCAACTAAGGCAAACAAGCTGACATATTTTGAAAAAATTAAAATTCAAGTTATCATAAAGTTCTTTGTTTTAAATAGGTTTAACCAAGGTGGTCATACAAAAAGAGTTGGACTCCTCTTTAAAAGATTTATCCCTTTTGTTTTCAATGATAAACAGTGGGCTGATGAATTTAAACATGGGTATACCCCTATTCAAGATGAAGAATGCTCAGGAAACCTGAAAACTACTATCACTGACAAAATAATCACAAAAATCAACAATACCATATAAAATGATCGCTGACTGGAAGTACAAGGCTCGCTGACCCAAATAACTCAATAGACCATCATATCCTCTACATTTTGCACAGTGTTTTAGTTATGAAAAACCTTTTTGCTTGATAGCTGCCATGTTTGGTAGTCAACCAAAAATATACTCAACTGAATGTTTCACGAGGGTGTTTAGATTTATTTAAATGTGATTCTACAGTTTATTTGATTTTTTATAACAGTAGGTGAAGCATGGATTCACCAATTGTCAGAGACTAGTTCTCAGAGAAACATTGAGTAAGATCAGATGAAATGTCCCAAATAAAGCAAAATTGGTTTCATCTACAGAAAAAGTTATTTCTTTGTTCTTTTGCAGTGATGCTCAGAGACTACCTGAAAAGTGCAGGACCATCACTGGAGTGTATTACACTTTACCACTGAACTGACTTAAGATACTATTCAGCCTAAATGTGTACATCATCTGACAAGAAAAGAAAGTACTCTTTCACCTAGAATAATGCACCTGCACACACATCTTCAGTTGATGCTGCAAAATTCTATGACCTACACTTCAAAGGACTTCCACATCCACAATATTCACTGGATTTGGCTTTCAGTCATTACTTTCTCTTCCCCAATCTGAAGAAATGGCTCGCTGGATGAAAATTCACTTTGACTCACCTGCTTATTTTGCAGAGTTGAGCAAATCACATTACATTGAGAGTATTAAAAAGTTGGAAACCATTGGTCTAACTCTAAATTACAATATATTGGTCAATGCAGTGACTACATTGAAAAATAAGATTTTTGGAAAACCTCTTTTTTCTTTGTAGGCCAAGAAATTTCCAATTCAAATTTCAAAAGAATATTGAAACCACTACTGTGCCCTGTTGTGTATGAATAAGATTTTTTCGTTAAGTCTACTGAACACAAATCTTTTAACCGATTCTGGCAAAACTTAATGGGGTGATGTAAACCTACTGGGAATAGAGTCCAATTAATCTTCGAGCAAACTGGTTCTTAGGACTAGAATTACAGCTAAAAAAGACAGACTTTTATTTGGATCTTTTCCATTGTCTTCAGTGAATTAAATCATGCACTTAAACTAACAGCTTGCATGAAAACTACAGTTCTATTTAAGTAACAGATATTACTAATTATTTTAAAATGTACTCTATAATAAAATTTATTTTTAAAATTACATCAATAATACAAACAAAAAACACAAAATAGCTAGCTTAATACAAGTGTTCAACCTAAAAAAGACCCAATCACATAACTTAGTCTACAAATAATAGTTTACTGGCAAACACATAATAATTTACAGAAGGTGTTGAAAATGATACCCTCCACTTCTATGCACTTGTCAATTGCTTTGACCATGTTTGTCACTATTATTGTTATCTGTATCCTTTTATTTTCTGAATGTCTTTGGTAATGTTTGTAATCAATTCCTGCAGGATGTATGGATTACTTCTATAAACAATTACTTTTAAATAATCCTACAGAAGGACTCTGGACTAGTCAGATCACAATCTGAAAAAGTAGGTGGACACAATCCTCTAGATATGATTCTTCCACCAAAAAATACTGTAGCATCTCCATAGTAGAGAGAGCTGTATGATAAGTGGTGCTGTCCTGATGCAGTCAGCATTCATGTTCACCTCATGCAGTAAGGCTCTGACCTGATAAATAATTTCTTGGTAGACGGCAACATCAACAGCTTTTTTGAAAAACAACGGTTTTATTATTCATCACCTTAAAACTGTAACCTTTTTTTTGGGGTAGGGGAAATTCAAAGAAGATATGTGATATGTTTTAGTACCCCAGGTTCGGTAGTTCTGACTATTAACATAAACACCAAGGTGAAACCACACTTCACCTGTGAAGAACACTTGATCTAAAATGTCAGTATTGCTTCTAGTGAAGTTCTTAAACCATTGATAATAATGAACACTTTTAGTATTATCAGCATAAATTAGTTCAAAGAAAACCTACATTAGATAACATTCAGCATTCTCCTCACTGCAATGTGGACTGAACTTAGTGAAATGTTCTTTTTCCAGCTTAATCTCCAAAAGGATTTATGAGGAGATTTTTTAACTGTTGCTTTAATGTCCCTAAAGCCTGCATCAGTAAAACTGACCTATATTGGGTATGTTTCTGATCTAACACAGACCGACCCTGTTTCAAGAAATTTTCTAATTAACTTCTGAATAACACCTTTCACTAGTGCTTTCTTTTCAAATTTCTCCCAAAACCTTTTCTGACACACGACAAGAAATTCCATCTCTAAATAAGTTTCCATTACAAATACATATTCTACAACAGTTAACTGCATTTTAACAAATAACAGCACACGATTACGGAACCTTGTTAAAAAATCAATGCTTTACACAGTGTGGCAGTACTCAGATTTACAGGTAATAAACAGTCCTCCTCACCTAAGCTGCAATCATACCAACATCTAACAAAGTATTTTACCCATCTTACACCATACATGCATTTAAAAAAAACAATATGCATTTAGCATAAACTACTGAGTGGTAAGTCTCTTTTAAGTTGAGCACTCGCATTAAAAATAAAAAAAAGTAGTAAATAATATTTTAGAAAAGGTTTGGTAAAATGTAATTTCAGTAAAACTATATGTGCTGCAATATTTGATTTATACTTAAATGGAGCAGTTTATATGAAAGCATTAGTTTAAGTATATGATTTAATTCAGTGGAGACAAATAATGGAGAGTATCCTTCATCTCCCCAGTCACTCCAGCCAAGTACATAATAATACTGTACTTTTCTTCGAAAAGTCTGTAAATAAAAGACATCATGTCAAAAAAAGATACTTTCGCTATAGTACTTCAGTTTCGCAATAATCCAAAATGAGATCTGGTTTGAAAGAAAATGTGGTATCCAAAAATCAGTTTTGAAGTTTCAATTATTAGATCAGTTCAACACCCTTTCTTTCTTAAACAAAACCAGAAATCCACCCTTCTGATGCACTTACTTTTTTCATTTATTTATTTTTTTTTGTTTAACCTCCGGAACCACAGTTAAGTATATCTTAAGAGGATGAGATGAATGAATTGTAGCGTGTGTGAAAAATGCTATTGAAATGAGAAAAAAATATGTGTTAAAACTTAGTTTCATTTGATGGCAAAAAATATTGTGTAAATTAAAATGTGTGAAATAAATAACAAAATGGATTTTATATTGGATTGAAATATATCTAGTAAATATTTTTAATTTTATTTGTAAAGTATCTTATATTTAATATCAAATTAACATGAAATCGTTTTTGCATGAATCAACATTTCATTACCTGAACTGCAGGTCTTAAAAAAATCTGCAGGTTTTTAAATTTGATCAACTCCATAAATTAATATTACAAAAAAAAAAAAAACAAGCAGTTAGTTAATCAAAGTTTTTATAAGAAAATAATACATAAAAAAAAAATTAATAAAGAATGTGTCCAAAATACTCAATTAATTTGAATTTCAAATGACCAGTGGGTTGGTCTGTGCAAAACTCATCATAAATCAGTTGTTTAACAGGCGATTTTCAAAGTTAAATGTTCTGAGGTTAAAATCCTAGTAAAAGTTAGTTGCTTTTATATGGTTTTGAATACTAGATAATGGATACTGGTGTACTTTGATGGTTGGGGTTCAAATAACCACATGCCTTAGGAATGGTCAGCCTTAGCTTTACAACAGACTTTATTTATACGTCTTACACATAATCCTCTTCTCACTGGGCCATCTAGGGGGGTTACTTATATTGTTCACTAGTTGAACAGATTGCAACATGCATATTAGGAAAATAGAGATGAATAATTTGAAATCTCACTTTGACAGTCAAAGAGAAATATTAAATTTATCAACAAAAATTAATATATCAATGAAAAAAATTATTCATGTTTTAGCAAACAAATATTTCACTAGAGAAAATAAACTGTAAATGTCAACTGATATTTGAGAAATTTCTAATTTGATTACGAGGGCTAAGATTTCACTATAAAAGATTGATTTGCAATAACCATTCCTTTGGTAAAATTAGAAAAATGTAACATAAAAATTGTAAAAAAAAATTAATTAAAATATATGTCACTTATTGTATTCTTTTTGTGCGATGTTCATTGAGTGATTTCTTCATAACAGATTTTTAATAATAAACTAGTTCGCTTATGATTTAGGCCTAAGTCTGTTCTAGTTTCTTTCAATCTCATGGTTTCATGGTTTGCCCAACTTTTTCTTTCAACTGATCTATATTTAAGGGCCTGGAAGGGTATAATATCCTCTCTATATTTTCCTTCTATCTTTCTCTACATCGCCAAAATTTTCTCAATTGCCATTTCCCCTCTACCAAAATCATCTTATCGGGATACTTCTAAATTTGAATCTTAAAGTTGCACTTTTTGGGGATCATAAGAATCTCATCTCGGTGACCTGAATTCTTTTTAAACTCTCTTTTTCAGAATTCATATCTTACTACCATACAAAAGAACCAGCATTGCCACCATACCTTACAACCTGAGCTGAGTATCTCTTTGGGCTTGTTAATAAAGCTATACACTGACTGAAACTTACTAATTTTTCTTAAGACCTCCTTATCTTTGTAATAAAATAGTTAAAACCATAATTAAACTTATACTATTGTTGAAATAGAAGTTTACTATTTTGATTTTTGAAATTAAATTATTCTTTTTTGTTATTATAATCTGCTGGTAAACAATAAAACGAAAACAATGATACAATGATACTGGTAAACAATGATTATGTTTTGGTACAATTTCTAAAAGATTTTTAGTATGAAAAGTAAAATAATTGTAATTATTATAGTAGTGACATTATTAGTAGTGTTATGTAAATATAACTAGCAATAATGTAATACTGTAGTAATATTCACAAAAAGTAACTGAGTGGATTTTCAGTTAAATTTATTATTTTCTTAAGCTAGACACGGCATACAGATTTTAATTTTTCATTAATTGAAAAATCAAAATTTGAATGTAATGATTTAATTTTTAAATTAATAATTTTTCTTTCACACATGATTTTATTATTTGTAAATTGAAAGTATGAGAGTTTAAATTTCCATTATTGATTTCTAAAATTGAGATTTCTTTTAAAATAAAATAAGTGTTAATGTTTCATGGTATTCTTGTATGTCATGCAGTTTAAATATATATTTATATATTGTGCTTTCCTATATGTTATGATGAAATTTTTTCAATTAGTTATTAAAAATCAGTTGTTATACTTCATCAAACTTTGAATTTAACAGGACCAGTATGTGCAGGAGTTGTTGGACAGAAGATGCCACATTACTGTTTATTTGGAGATACTGTGAATACTGCATCCCGTATGGAATCATCTGGTGAACGTAAGTAAACTAAAAAAAATACTCATTCTTTATAACTAATCTACACATTAATAAACAATGTTCAAAAAATCATAATTGTACTGAAAATGACACATCATTAATTTTTTGTTTATGTAGGTGAACAATCATAATCATGTTCGACACATTCAACTTATCAATCATGATGCACATGAGGTGAAAATGTTGGAATATTGTTTCATTTGAACACTTAAAATCAAGTAAAATAACAAACATACTTAATTGTCCATCAAACAAAGTTATTGTATGTGAAATCTAAAAATAATTTTTCAACTTCAATTTTTTGGGGTTTTACATTAATTTTTTGAACAACTACAAGAAATATGGTTCTGGAACCTATTTATTTATTTTTTTTTTCAATTTTTCAGGTCATAAAATTATATGACCACCAAATCTGCATCGTAATTTATGCCCGGTGAAATTCAGTATGGCCACATATTACTAGTGGATCAGAAATTCAAGTGAAATCTTTGGCTAGCTGTAACCTGCTGATAAAGCATTATTGAACCTGTTTATTTAAAACTTTCTTCATAAGTTTTAGTTATAGAAGAATCATTTCCCCAGAGATTGCTATTCAGTCAGAATCACCCAGTATAGTGCTTGAAATCTGCACATGGCCAACTGAAAATCCTTATAATTCATTAAATGTTCCTACATAGTGAAAGTTGATGTATGGATTAGAAGGTAATTTTTCATTCTAAGAAAAAATTAATTGTTAACTAGAATATAACTCATAGACAACAAATAATAAGGTACAGTTCCTGTATAACAAGGTTGCACCACATAATACCAAAGCTTTCCTGGTTTACATGTTATCTGGTAGGTTAATTTTGCTAGGATATGGCTTCTCAAATGCCAATATATCTGAGGGTCTCCAATTTCATATTGAAACTCATAAAATCCACTGCTTTTAAATGTATTCATTTCAGTTAATTAAGGGTAAACATTCAATGTTATATGACAAAGCTTTCATGTGAAACACATTCAAAGATATTTTCCACTGTTATTCAGCACATGCAGTTTGAATCAGCAGATAACATTTTCGACATATGTTGTGATGTTTGTTATTTTTCTTGAGATTAATCATTTATTGATAAAAAATATGTAATGAAAATCATATGAAATATATTATATGAAAAATATATAATGAAAATTGTATCATCTTGAGGTCATAATGCTAAAAAAAAAAATGATCAACAGAATTTCTAAGCACCAATGAATGTGTTTTCTACAAAACTTATCAGAGTAATTATTTCAACACAACTCTTGATACATTCTGCTCTTTCATTATAGTTTATAATATTCTTTATAGCAATAATAAATGCTGAAAGATTATCACCAACTACAAGTACCCAGATGGGTATCACAAATTTAAATATTTCACAATCAAGTGTATGACGGGCACTTATAAGACACAGTTTCATGTAACACAGGTACAAGACTTATTAGTGCAAGATCATAATAAATGGATGATATTCTGCCGATAATTAACTAAAAATGGGTATGGAATCACAATTTCCTTCATTATATTCTGGTAACTGATGAATCATACTTCACAAGAAATGGAATAGTTAATTTTCATAACACCCATATTTGGGCAGATGGAAATTAGTCCCATAAGGAACTCATTTCCAGTACACATTTTCAGTTAATTTATGCTTTGGCGTTCTAGGTGATAATTTGATCAGTCCATTTTTCTTACCATGGAGGCTTACAGGAGAAACATATTTAAACTTTTTGGAAACAAACCTGCCTGTCTTTTTGGAAGATATATTTTATGAAAACAGGATAGAGACGTAGTTTATATACGATGGGGTACCTTGTATTTATCTAATAATGTAAAGGATCATTTCTAGGGATCTCTGCATGAAAAAATGGCTATCCCTATGATTTGGAGGGAACCCAAAGATCACTCTTCTGACTGTTATTTCTGGTTAACAAACATCAATGGGATTTCATAAAACTCAAAACATACAGTGGTGTACTCTAACTTCCAATCTGCTATGTGACCAACTGTCCACTGCAAAGAATTGCCAATACCAAAGCTTCCAGAACATTCAAGGTGTGTTCAAAAAGTAAGGTGACTTCATATTTTTAGGAAAAAATATTTATTTATTCTTAATATTCATGTTATCCCCTTCAAACTAATCCCCCTCAGAAACAATACACTTGTGCCAATGTTTTTTCCAATCCTCGAAGTACCTCTAATAAGCACTTTTCGGTATAGCCTTGAGCTCTTCCAGCGATGCAGTCTTTATCTCCTCAATCGTTGCAAACCTTTGTCCTTTCATAGGTCTCTTCAGTTTTGAGAACAGGAAAAAGTCGCATGGGACCAAATCCAGTGAATATGGTGGCTGAGGCATGATTATGGTGTTGTTTTTGGCCAAAAAATCTCTCACAAGCAAAGATGAGTGAGCGGGGGCATTATTGTGATGCAAAAGTCATGAATTGTTTTTCCACAATGCCAGACGTTTTCTTCGTATTTCTTCTCGCAAGCTGCGCATAACTTCAAGATAATACTCCTTATTGACCGTACGACCATGTGATAAGAACTCCTGATGCACTACGCCACAGTAATCGAAGAAAACAGTGAGCAAAACTTTAACATTTGATCGAACTTGGC
>JAAAKQ030006677.1:0-64725 GCA_010016005.3 Zanna intricata | reverse complement strand
ATGTTTATTGGAAACTTTTTTCTTATTTTTAGATATAGAATCCGTTTCCGAGAGATTGCCGTACAGTTTTGATACACCCTATATATATATATATATATATATATATATATATACATTTATTTATTTTAATTTTGTTACTGAAAATAACAACCATTTACGTAAAAAAATTTATTACCTTATTGTTTTGCAAGATATAATTGTGGGAGTTCTTATTTTAATACTCCATGTATCTTAAATTATCAAAATATTTAACCCTATCGGTTAAATTATTATAATAATTTTTAGTGATTTTTCCCTGTTAAAAATGTATTAGCAACACTATTGTTAAATATATAATACTTTAATTTCATTGTCATTATAATATTATTTTGTTAATACATTTTTCTGTCTACATATTATATCTCTAAATTTTATGCAAAATTTGTAGCACTGATTTGCATTTTGATATTTAGTTGCTTTAATTGCTCCTTATGAAAATATGACGAACAAAATATAAACTATTAATGTTCATTTCCCATCTAAAAAAAATTTCGAGTGTACATAATTTTTAAAGTTAAAATTTTCCTTAGGTAATAACTTACTAATTATCGGAATATATCTCGATATAGAGCGCGGCCTCCAGCATATCTGAACTACGGAATTATTTTGGTTGGAAAATAATTGTAAACTTATATAGGCAGGATAAAATAATTTTTAATTAATAGGAACCATTAAACTTGTGATTTTTATAGTTGATATATAATTCTCTTAATTGTTTTCGACTTTTATAGATTCACTATTTGTTTTGAATTATTTGTACGGAATTACATGATAGATATCCTTTTGGAACGAATCGAGCATACCTGATTGCAATTAAAATATATTATTTCCTTTTTTACTAATAATACTTTATTAAATTTATAAAAATATCAGGCTACTTCTGGTCCGAAACGTGGTTTAAACGCTACTGAAACTGTGATTTTACTGTATTATCTGTACGAGAATTAATTTTAAGTAGTTGTAAAATAGAATTTTCTAAATTTTCAACCCTACTACCTTGCCGTACGGAATTTTCTTGAGGGAGTTTCTCTCAGGTAAGATAAAGTTATCGAAATTCTTTGACATTAGGTCGGGTGTTCCTCAGTGCTCTGTACTAGCTCCTGTCTTTTATTCAATATTCACTGCGAACCTTCCAGTCCTGGAAGGTTGCATCGTTGCCACATTTGCCAATGACACTGCTAGCCTTGCCGTTAACGAAGACTCTGACTAGCCTGCAACCTGCAAATGGCATTAGACCTTGTCTGCGCAGGACCTAAAATGGAAGATAACGTTAATCAGAATAAAGCATGTCGCATTTGCCATGGGAAAGAGTGACAGTCCCTGTGTGTACGCTGATGGGTGTCTTGATTCCACAAACACAATGTACGGTACATAGGTCTTCACCTTGATCGGCTTTTGACCTGGTAATGTAACGTGAGGATGAAAAGAAAACAACTATACGGAAAGTATAGGGAACTACATTGGCTGCTACGGAGAAACTCAAACCTCACGATGTCCAGTAATAAATACTGGTTTATAAGGTTATCTTACGATTAATCTGAACTTACGGCGTAGTGTTGTGGGAACAGCGAGTAATAGTAACATAAATATCATACAACGCTTCCAAGCAAAGTAACGACAACAATTGCAGAGGCTCCATGGTTCACACGGAATGATGAAATTCATGAATATTTGGAGCTTCCGATGGTTCGTGAGGTGAGACAAGACAATGTTAAATAGCAACAGCGACTAAAAAATCACGTCAACAACTAGCAATCAATCTACCTGCACGTCAACCACTTAGTGATCAATGTATCTGATTACAACAGGGACGTCCGAAGGTTGAATCGTCTCGATAAGCGTGAGTTAGGAGCACAAGGGACCTTAGAGATTTAGGAGACCTAATGTTGGTACGCAAGTACATATGTACATACTTATATGTTTGTGCGTTGGCATGTTTGAAGTTTAATAACTTTCGGCTGGATGAATCGATATTGATTAATTTAGCACAGAGACTCATGCGTTTGTGTGTGTGTGGGGGGTATTTTGGTAAAGGTTTGGAGTCAATTTCCAGGGAGGGGGTTTGGCGATCAATTTTCTCATAATTTTGAAAAGATAAACCCAATGTTTTGTCTTAATATTTTAAAAAATTTGCTCCAAAATTTTCCTCGTTCCCCAAAAATCGAAAAAAGCTATCTATTTATTTATTGTATATTTTTTAACCAAATTATTTTTAATGTCTTCCTATTCCTAATAGTAGTGCAAGCAACCAGAAGGTACTTTGAGGGCAATATATGGGTGAGAGAAGTTTTAAAATAGATTTTTTTTTAATTTTTCAAAACTTTTTTGTTTACTTTCTAATAGTATAAACTCTTGTAATAATATTAAAATAAAATTTCATTGTAATTTACTCCCACCCCCAAAAATTAAATCTTTGCTAATGTTTTATTGATTTCATAATTTTAGTGGAATTTTTTTTTTTACTTTTCTATTCAAAGTACTAAACGTAGAAAAATCAAAAAAAAAATTCTTGGATTGTAATTCTGGAGCAGAAAAAGGCAAAGATTTTTTTTTAATCTCCTTTTATTATTTAAACATATAATGGTAATTTTACGATAAAAGTTCATTATAAATTACCTCCCACCCTAAAAAGAAATCTTAGGTGACGTTTTTCATATACAGAATAAATATTTTCCACTATATAAGAAAAAATTATCATTGTTAGGAAAGTATTTCAACTTTGTTTTCAGATTATTTTTTTAGGTTTATTTAGTTTTCAATAAAAATATAGTCACGATAAATAACAGTCTTTTAAGCTATACAATTAATTACTTTAGAATATCTTAAGAACGGTGGTAGCGTTGATATGCTTGTAGCGATTAAGTTAATACGGATGGCTTACGTTGCGGAATTTAGTATTGATTATTGAAATATAAATTGGTACTTGAGCCTCTACGACCAAGTATATATGTAATAGGATTCAAGGCGCAACAGCTGTGGAATTACGGCGGAAATGGTGGAATTAGTGAATACCAGTTCTGCATTCTGATGTGATCAGTAAAATCTATATTTTTGGTGCATTTTCAGTTTAAAATCAAGAGGTTTATTGTAATTTAGAAATTATCTTATTTATTTATATACAGAGATCGGATTGTATGCAACATAAAAAACTTTAAATATGCATGCAAATATGTATGAAAAATGCTTAAAATATGCATATAAAGTGTCAAAATATCCAACTTAAAATAATTTAAAAAATTAGTAATTTTTAGTTTTTTTATTTCAAACTTAGCATACAGGCAGTAAGTAGTTGAATAACATATCGATAAATTCGATAATTAACATTTATTTAACATTTTGTTATTTTTGTAAACGTAAACAATCAGATACTGCTCCTAGTGTTCGAAATTGAAAAGGATCGTTCACATCCACTGAGGTAACTGGACAATATATGAATTTGGGTGCTATGTTAGCAGTTATTGCTTCTGTCAAATGTTCACCCGTCCCATTAATAAAACTATCAGTTGACACAAAGCATCAAAGCTTAGGTTATGGTTCAGAATGTTCAAATATTTCTATAAGTTTATACAGGAATACCTCTGGCAATGCGGAATTCATTTGGCGGATTTTATTCATGAACAGAATAGATTCAGTTAACTCCAAATCTTGATTTTCAAGCTTTTTAATATTCGTAGGTATGTGGGAAAAATGAATGATAACCACAGCTATGTTTTTCTTCATTATAGAATCATTAAATTCTTCCTTGGACTGGCAAACTGCCATAGCCTCTGCACTATTGAAGTTATTTATTTTAGCTTTGATGACCTCGAAATGTTCATTTTAAAACAGAACAGTTTCATTCAACATTCCCCTTCAAGTTACCACTGGTTCGGGAGGTAAAGGCACATTTGACAGTTTGACTTTATTGGCCTTATTAACACTTTAATTAGAAACACTTTCTTTGTTGATGAGATCAGTTTATTTACATTTCCAAACGTGAATTGTACTTCTTCAGCGAGTCGTTGTACGCCCCGAGCAAAGTACGTCACATGAACCAAATCGGGATAAAATACTTGGAGGGCTTTGGCTTCCTTGATCATATAGAAAGCAGCATCTGAGAGAAATTATAACATTCTTTCAAGATGAAAGAATATTTTTTTAATACCTTCATTCACAAAAATGCGGTCGTAGAATAATTTGTCTTTTCAACGTGTTTGCATACCACCAGATAGGTAGAAGCTCTATCGTTAATTCGACTTTAAATTCGCAATGTAACGCCCACAACTGTCAGTAGTTTCATCAGCAAATCCAAATAATGATATCCCCGAGTTCATTGCGTATTTCTTCCAGGACATGTAGGTAAATTGTGGTATGTAATTTTTCACGATGTTGATTCATTTGGTATATTTTGTTACAAGCAATGTTTTTGCAGAAAATCTTTGAATATGTGTTTTTTGAATCTTTGGATTTGGATGTTTATTAGGAATAGAAGAGTAATATTACTTGTAAGTAATGCTTCACACAAATCAATGTTAAAGTGGTTCTTTTGTTTACCTTTGGAAGTGAAATAACTGCTACTTGCCGTTATTATAAGTTATTGTCGTAGGCCTTTGTTTTGCAATCCTGCGATATGAAGACTTGTCTTTACATGCTGGTTTATTTGAAACATTTTTGTGGACGATGTATTTTTCTCGCTAACTCGACAATATAAAACATTTCCATCGTATGTAAATGTTCCAGGATAGTTAACTATCCATGAAGAGACACGTTTTTTTTTCGGAAGGCGTGATACATATTAAACTTTGCAAAAATAAGTGAAAAAACTAAACGATGCAATAAGCGCGTCAACAATAACATGCATAATTCAATTGCCTAGTGGGAGGTGTAGAAGGCATGCGCGACGCTGACGGTATAGTACGTCCTTGTCACGCGTAAGTTTGTTTTACTTAGCCTCATAATAATATTATCCTATCAAAACAATAGACGCACGGCTGCTAAGTGTACTCTAAGAGCCGAGTGGCTAATAGGTTTGGCCGGCTACAATGTAAGATTTCATTTTTCGGTAGGGTACCTACCGAAAAATGAAATAGCGAAAATATGGATCATCACTAGATTTTAAGAAAGTATTTAATAACCGGTGAGAATGGGGTTTGATATGCTAATGCATATAATCCGGTGTCTAGTTATATATAAGCAAAGTGCATTTGTTGTTATTAATATTTTGATTTTAAAGATTATTTTCATAAAGAATAAAATAAGAAAATACTTTAAAAGATAATTTCACTACGAAGTGGCTTGCGTTTGTCATTTTGATGATTTTATTCCATTATTCGTAAATCTAAAGAAAGGATCATCATCAATTATTCTCTGGATTTTACAGATACTTCTTAGCCATTTCTCCTCCAATTTTCTCGGTTCTGAGCCGTTTCTTCACTTAAACGTATCCTTCTCTTTCCTTCAAATCGTCCATCATCTTAGATCTCCTTTAACTTTTCTTATTCATACCTTCTACTGCACTATCCTTTACCGGATAAGCAAAAGTATAGACGCATTATTATGATTACTTTGTTTTAAGTATAATCTAATATTGATTTATATTGTAACGTTTTAATATATAAATATTAAAATTAATCTAGGAGGAAGATCTATCTAATTCTTGGATGTTTTTAAGTCTTTAAAGCTTACAGTTGGATCGCAAAACTTAGATAAAGAAGTGCAGAAGTTTATTTGCCGATTTTTAATGCTAATTACAAAAAAGAATTCACTTTTCCGTTAAGATAAAATTAAGCCTTAAGATGAAAAAAAAAAAAGCTATAAGATAAAATTAATGCTAATGCATATAAATAATTTAAAATTTTATTGCATTTTTTTGGTCTTTTTGTATGATCAAGTATGACCAGTATGTTAAATTTCATTATAAAATTTACTGATTTTTTTGAATCGTTATGATAGGGTTATGTCGGTACGGTATTATGTCAGTCAAGAAAGGACGTGGCGACCAAGAACAGATTCGTGTAAAAGAATCGTCGAATAAGAAGACACATTTAGTAAAACGCCTTAATGAAAGGTTAGAAAACCTTCTGATTGTTGACAACCCGTTGGATAGACGTACGGAAATCACCACATAAAAAGTATGGACCAAGACGTCGATGAGGGAGATATCGTCGAGGCCTTCAGGAAGGAGACTGGACCTCAGATTCCTGTGAAGATGACTACGTTGAGATTAGCATACGAAGAGACCAAACGGGCGACAGTGCATCTACCTTCAAGAGATCAGAAACACTAGTAGATAAGGAAAGACTGATCATTGGGTGGCACTCCTGTAAGATAGAGGCCAGAAGAGAACAGCGTTGTTTCCGGAGTGGGATACTCGTCCTAATGGGCCGGATCCATAGCGGAAGCATAAGAATGTGCTTCCGCTGTGGGAGCACAGAACATAAAATTAGAGATTACCAAGAAGAGATCAAGTGTCTAGACTGTAATAAGAAAGGCCACCGTACGGGTAGTTACAACTGCGAGCACAGGCAGGGCATAAGATGACAAGCAGTGGGTAATTAAGAGTGTTATAAGACGGGGGAGGGAGGGGACAGCCCTCTATGGAGTCACAGTTGAACCGGGCTTGCATGGATGGGCTGCGATGATGAATCACGGGGACTCCCCGAACCCTGATAATAGTAGCCCCCAAAAAATAAAAAAAGTAGTGGGGGTAGTAGATGAAATAATAAAAGACCCGGTCCCGGACCCTGGGGTGTTTGTCGGGGAAGACTCGTTGGAACCGTCCTCTCCATCTCAGTGGTTAACAGGGCGTAAATCAAGACAAGTCCCGATGGCGTCGGTGGGGGGCTGGCCCTGGGTTAGCTGGGACTAGTCTCCCAGTTGCCAATGTTTGAAGCCGAAAGCACAAGAGAAGATCCGAATTGACGGAGCTGTCCTGCCATGCCGGACATACAGCCGGTAGGTGGGATGGCCTGGTTTGAGTGGACAAACACCTCCCCAGATTGCGTGATACTTAATTGTTGATCCGATCCGGCGAGGAAGGGGAAAAAGAAAAAAAATGGTGTTAGATAGTACTTTTATTATTACTGGTATAATAACTTCCTAAGTAGGTGAGAATTACAAGAAAAAAATTAGTTGTGTAGGTGTGATAAATAACCTGCAATACACTAACTAATAAGATAACATACTTATAGAACGAGTATAAGATTTATATACGGCAGCTATAATAAGAGATATCTTGAGAATGTTTTCGCGCGTTTTATTCGTAAAAAATTTATTCCAGAGTATTGTAAAAAGTCTTCTTTTTTTATTTTTTTTTTTTAACGTTACAGTAATGAAAAATAGCTATTAAAAGTAAATTCTAACCAAAACAAGCCCATCATCAATTAATTTCGTATCGTTATTACGAAACAATTTATTAAGTCTCGAATATATCGACAAAGGTGTAATGTACTTATTTATTATATTTCATTCTTAACCGAATTTGAGAATATTTCTTCTTCAATAATTTAGTCAGATACCATTGAGTGAATGATTGGAAATTTCTTTTTGTTGCTCTATAATTTTTGTAAAATATATTTACTATGTAATCTAATTTTATTAATACTTTATACGAGTCATCATTTATTTTAAGAAAAATTGTCTTAAGAAGTCTCTACGCAGTAGCTAAAATTCCTGCTGTAAGATAAAATATAAAATGTAACATATTTAATTTTTTTTTCATGTCGTTTATAAAATAGTGATGTAAATTTCAAATAGTATGAATATTTATAGAAACTTGTATACGTTTGTCCTTTGAAAAAATGTAATGAGAAATAGAAAATATAGAGAAAAGAGAAAAAATGAGTTGTCTGTAAGTTATGAAATGATATGTAAGAACGTAACGGAGCGTATTATTAGTTAAATGAATTATTGATACCTGTACAATCAAAGGGTCAAATAGGCTCTGTCTGTCAAAATCTGGCTTTTGACGAAAAATATTTACCTTTACCTTGCAGAATATCGCTGTAAAACAGGATTTTCGCTATTTTAAACTTGTTTCATTTAGGTGTAATTAATAATATTTTAACTAGTATTGTAGGTACAGAGACCGTCTTAAGATTTGTTACGTACTGAAGAACTTAATGAATCATATTATTAAGAAACGCATTAATGACATCATCTCATATCTAGTGTCAGGTTTTAAAAAATTAATAAGTAATAACATTATTTTTAAAATAATATTGTAATAATTTTTTTTTTTTTTGACATTGAAATAATATTGGGAAAGTTACACTTTTCTTGCACTACTGAATTACTCATGAATTATATTCACGATTTCTTTTCCATATAAATTTTCAGCGATTTTGATAGGAGAGAACTCTCTCTTTATTTATTGTTTAGTTACCAATACAAATGGAATTTGTTTGGAATAACAACCCATAAATAATGAATACTTTTATATAAATAAATTTTATATTACAAGATGAATTTGATGGGTTTAAGAAAATTAATGAAACACTTCATTGAATACAATTATTCTTTCTTAGTAAAGTGCTCTACAAAAAATATATAGTGGTTCGCTGAACCGTTTGTTTATTACTTTTTAATTATATTTTTTCAACCATATTTTTGTGGGCGTTTCACCCTTAGCATGATTTTACAAACGTCCCTCTTTTATATTCTGTTTTTAAAAAAATATTTAAATTAAAAATACAACAAATATACATTAAAATGTGCTTCATGTGAAATGGTTATTGTTAATGTAATGCCAAAATGAAGTTCTTTTTTTTTCGTTGTTGATACTTGTTTTTTTTTTAATTTAAATTACAAAAGGTTTTTTTTTTAATGTATATTTATGATTATTTTTTTATAATTTCTGTTTTTTATACTTTTTATAGAGGTTACGTTAGTATGAATATAGAGCGTTTTACATATTGGGCATATTACGATTTGTTTTGGTGAATCTGGATTAAAGAATTTTGCTTTGAATTCCTCAACATCAAAGCACGTCAGGATAAAAAAAAAAAAAAAATTATTTGAATGAGGAACGTTTCATATTTCAATCTCAAAAATTTAGTGTTATCACAAATACAATTTCTCGTACGTAAATACGAACACACAACACACACCACAAAATATTTATTTGAAACCTACACATGGCTAACATTTAGTATGCTTTTTTATATCAACCTTTTAGTTTTTCATAACCCAGAAGTTGAATGCAATGTTAGAAAAAAAAAAGTGTATAGTCAGTAAAAAATTGAAACTTTAGTTACCTCCGAGGTAAAAAAACACTGAATCGATGTTACTACTCCATTTATTCTATTGCAAAAGCTGAGAAAGGGAAAATGTCAATGAATGTATATTTCCCATTATAAAAGTACAAACGACAAAATCATATAGACCTTTCTTTTTTTTTTTTAATTAAAATTTGATTCATCTATTTATTTATTATTTTTTTAACATCTCTATTCAAAATGCTGGTTTTTTTTTACTTTGTAAAATCATAAAATTTTCTAGCCTAAGGTTGAATGCTACCACAGAAAATAAACCTTTTATTCTGTATAAATAATATAACGATGGGAAATTTTTTCTGCAATAAAATAAAACTTCGTAGTTTTTCAAAAATCTTTAGTTTTTACGCACTAAATACTATAATTACTGCAAGGAACTTCATCAGATTATAAAATTAAAATAAAAGGAAACAAAATGACATGAAATTAAAAAAAAATAATTAAACTTTGTCTATAAACGTTGTGTAATTTTTTAGGGTTATTCAATTAGTTATAATTAATGAAATGTAATTCGAAAAAATAGCTGGAAACCTTTTGTTAGTACATTTTTCTAATCCATTACAAAGTCAGTGGAATTTTTCAAATCAACCCGTATGTTTAAACTGTATTCAAGACCAAATTTTTTGAAGCTTTAGTTTTTTTTATTTTTAAAGGAATTTGCTCTGTTAATATTATAATTATTTTCTTTTACCATCGATGAAAGTTTTATAATCTGTTGATAGTAATCATTGCGTCATCAGATTAATGTAGTGTAATGATATAAATCCTAAGTCATTCTGATATTCAAAATATGTTCACGTTGACTTTCGAAGAGTAGTGGATAGATTTAAAATATAAAGATTTGTATTTGTGTTTCAGGCATCCTTATTTTTTGCTAAAGGTACGAGTAATTTTTTGGCGACATTCGTTGTTTTTTACGTTTATCAAGACGCTAGTTTCTTGAGTTTTACATTAATGTATTCGACTTCTTTTTATTAATGGGTAACATATTTTAAAGTTAAATTAATATTTAATTAAATTAATTAATTTTGAAATTTGCTTCTATTTAAATACACCTACTAACACACCTTTGGCGTACATATATAGACGGAATTTGTTTTTTGTCTTTTTAAAAATAGTTTTATTGATTAAAACGTACATTTATTACTGAAAAATAATTTTTCTTAAGTTGCTTTCCAATAAACTATATTCTCTATAAAGAAATTATTGCACTGTATATTCTTTTTTTATTATTTTTATTTATTTCTTGTATTAATTACATTTTATTTTATTTTTAGTTACTCAATTATTTAAACATACTTTTTTTTATTTGTTTCATAGAAATTAGAAATTATATAAGATTATTATGATTGCCTTTCTTTCATCTTTTATGGTATCCAGATTATATTGGAAATACATATTTTGGTCAATCCATAAAAAAAAATGCCGTTTGGGAATAACATTAAAAGCATGGATTATGTTTACCGACCCGTGTTAAAGTAACAACACATTTCTTATATTTATTAAATTTTTTTTTTAAAAACGTAAGGAAAGTTTGCGAAAATTTTTCTTGAAATTTCATGATTTAAACATGTTTTATGTGTTTAATAAAAATATAATGTATTGCAACAGGATAAATTCTTTTAGGCGTTGCTCATTTCCGATATTTTACCATAATTATTAAGTCGGTATGATGTACATACATCTTTGTTAAATAAATGTTACTTGTGTTATTAAAATTATCAGAAATTTATTTTTTTGATAATTAACAGGTTTATTTTGCTGTGTTATTTTATTTTCTTTACCTAATGTATATTGAAGTGATAGAATCTGATATAATATTCCCAACCTTACCTAATTAATTTGCTTTAATAGATCATATAATAATTGATTAATTATTATCTATTAATAGCAATAATATGTAGTACATAATTATAGATTAATTACGTGAATCTAATTGTCTATCAGTTGGTGTACATTTCTGATTATCATATGTTAATGTTAACTGTTCATATGTTAACTGTAGAAAAACAGTAAGAATTTTTTCGTAACACGTTGTTTATATCTCCAAAATAGATGCTTTCGCATTAATTACGTTTTTTTTATTGTAAGAAAATATTTTGTATTATTTGGGACATTAATTTTATTTATTACTAAATTATTTAGTAACAGAATTGTTAGAAATAATAATATTATTTTTAATTCAGTAATATTATTTAATAAACTATTTACTAATTTTTATTTATATTCTCTATTTAATCACGCTAAATATTTATTTTTCTGTAGATTGATTGGACATATTTACCATTGACATGATCAGAATATAACAAAGACCGTGATCGGTGTAATAAATATATATGTATATAAATTGATTTATTTTATTGTTAGAACTAAGCACAACTTAAACTGAAAATTAAAACGAAAAATTAATCAACAGTAACCAGAATAAGATGAGCAATAGAATGATATTTCTGATACAGATGAAGGAAAGGATTTGGACATAGACAGTCATTCGCACAGAACAATAGGAATAAAGTAAATGATGTAACTGGGATAAAATAATTTTTTATATCCACTGTGAAGAGCGTCATAAAAACTTTTTGAAACGGTGAAAGGAAAACAAAGGAGACAAAATACTGTGACAGTTATTGATCTAACAGAATCAAAACAAAAGCATGTAATGAACAAAGGGGTGTATATATTCACCCCTTCGGGCGATTTGTTTTACGACGAATTATAATTCTATTCTTTTTTGCTCTTTTTTTAACTATTTGGACAAGAGATAGATGTGATAACATATTAGGTATGTTTTAATAGTTGTAATAACATATTTAATAAGGGATATAGTTACGCACTTACGTAGAAATTATTTTCTACAATAGTTTTTATACTTATCAGCTGAATTTTATTGTATGTTGTGGCTTTTCAGTTGTATTAATATTATGTTTTTCTAAATAGAACCGTGATAAAATTATATTCATATTCAGAATACTATTGTGTAAAAATAAAAAAAATATATAAATAAATAGATCTCACTTAAAGTTATTTTATATAAATTTTAAACAATAGCATGGGTAAATTTTTTTCCAACCAGATTTCATCGTTACAGTTTGTTCTAATGTGAATGTAAAGGATTGAAACAAATTATAAAATGTCTAGTGCAGTGTATTTGCTAGTTTTATGAAGATGAACACAGTTATATGAATTTCATATCATGTAAAAATACAGTTTTAACCTAAAAAAAATTAATCGTTATTAAAAAATTTATTTTAAGATTAAGTTAGTTTCCTGAACTTACTGTTAAACTGTTGATGAAATTGTTAATAACATTTTTCGGATCTTGAATTGCTTATTTAACTAGTTAGCCGTTTTCAAACTGCTGATTAGGAGTAAAACTTATTTGTGGGGTTGTTGTGCTTCGGCATACAGTTTTATTCCAACCAGACAAAAAAAAGGGGGAAAAAAAGAAAGAAAAATGAAGCTGTTAGTTATTATCGTGTTCATTTTATTGTGAACAATAAATCATTTAATGATTGAAAGTTTTTAAGATTTTTTTTTTAAAATTATTTAATCGTTTAGTTTTTAATTATATTATGTTACAATTGATTCAAGTCAAATATTGAACCTAGATCAAAGTATTTTTGAAAAAGAATTAGAATTTCAAAAAAACAACCTTAAATGACAATTTTGATAAATAGTTTTGCTAGGGTTTTTTTAATAATACTGAAATTTCTTTTCTCACATGATTTTGGTAGTGTGCATGTTATAAGAAAATTGTGATCGATGAAGAAATGATAAGTTCTAGCTGGGAATCGAATCTCGAACTATATACCTATATGTAAAAAGCTGAGAATTTATACCTTATATGTAAGCCAGAAGGGAAACGCTAATCACAGAGGAAAGCTATATTGCTAACCCAGCTACTCCTGTATCTATCCTACTTTCCAGAACGTAATCATCTTTACAATTACTACAATTAGATCGAATTCTTAAAATGTTAATAAAAAAGTATTTACGTTAACCATAATCGCACCAATTTAATTAACACATCCACAAACCGTTTTCCAATCAATGCCAACTGTCCGTGTCCATAAAAATACCGAAAAATTCTGTAAAAAAGTCGATACTGCAGGGCAACTAAATACTCGTCTTCCCTGTTCGAACACAATTACTCAACTGTTTTTTTGTGGTTGGGTTTTAATTAACCATACGTCTCCGAAATAGTAGGCCTGAGTTTGTTTATGACTGCATTTTTACCGGTACAGTTACCGAATACTGAATAGTATTCTGAATACTATACTGAATAGTAGTGAATAGTCGCCATTAATTTCAATTGTTAATGTGGGTATTTAAAAGATGAAATAATTTAAAAGTATGAGTAATAAAAGTATTTTTAAAAAAGTTTTATAAAAAAATATTATAGCGGTGAAATTGTTGAGCGTGTGAAAAATCCTTTTTTTCATCCAAATAAGAACTGGGAATACGGTTTATAAATGAGGAAATCTAATTTTGTTTAATTACGTCTTATCTTCTTAATGTTTTAGAAACCCTGATTATATATAAATGTTTAATGGTTTATTTACATTCCAAACATTGATAGATAAAACGTTATTACAAAATATATTTCATGTGTAAACACCTAATACAATTATCTAACGTATTAAAATGAATGCTCCTTGTATGGTATTTATGATATTCGTTGAGCCAACATATTCGTTTGACATTCGTTTTGTTGTAATTACATTATTTGATAAGGTTCTTACATTTTAATGATTTCTTATTCAATGAGTGATTTTGAAAATACAAACATGTATATGCACCTTTTAATCAGTGATAAGTTAATGTGCTAGTTATTTGACCAATTGTATTTTGTTAAAAATTTCAGTTTTGTTTTATGTGTTGTGAAATAATTCTTAGTAATTGAAGGCACTATCATTAACTTTTAAAACGGTATAGTTTACATTGACATCACCGGTATATAACGGTATGAGAATTGAATTTCACGTAATGGTATTAATAGTGGAAGTTTCCAAATAATTTCTTCGGAAGGCCGGCATTAAAAAAGTTTGCTATGAAACTTTTCGGGAAACTGTAATTATAAGCAGTTTTATCTTGCTTAGAGGAAGTAATTTTGCGTCTTTGGTGTTATAATTTTAAACTAATAACCTACCGTGAATTAGTCTAATATAAATTTATTTACGAGCTTTATTAAGTTACCAATTAGTTTTTTAAGACCGTTTTAAAAGTGAGCGTGAAAACTTCATAAAATTTAATGTGTAATCTTATACGGTTGTTTTTTCTTTCAGTTCAATAGCGCATTGGCAAGTATTTAAAAATATATTGAAGAAATTAAATGTATTCAGCATTATTTAATTTCATCATAAATTACATAAATAAACTTCATTAATATAAGATGTATTTCAGACATCAATATGTAGTTGTTTTTTTTTTTAAATTTTCATTTCTAAAAGGTTTATAAGAAACTTGTAATTTTTTTTTGCTATGAAAGAGCAGGAATTAACAGCTATGATCATTAGCCGGTTGAAATTGGTAGCGTATGTAAAGAAGCCGTGCCTGACCGGGATTCAAACACGGGACCTCCGTAACTGGTAATAGAATTACTATTAAACTGTTCAGCTTTAACTTGCCAAGGTAATAGAATTTACCTGCCTTGTAGCAGAAATTAATTTCAGTTATTAATAAAATTTTTATTAAATTATATTTTCTCCTTATTTTTTTGTAAAATAACTTTTTTATTATTTATTTATATTAGTTATTGTTCACATTTTGGTATGATTATTCACATTTAGCACATTTTACAGTAAATGTAGTATAAAATCTTGATAAACTTTATTTAGAAAAATTTTGGTATTTGTGTCATATAAGTGAAAAAAGCAAATTCATTTTAATACTGCATTAAAAATGAGAGATGCATTTAAAACAAACGTTCTATTAATTAATTTATTTCATTAGGTTTGGGTATTAATTGAAAACAATATGTTATTATTGCACATTATATTATCTGTTTCGGCCAATAGTGTCGCTTGGTTCACGTTTCTCTAAAAATAAAATACCTGTCTTTACTCATTAATCTTCAGGAAAAAAATTAGAATGTTTCCTCTGAAACATTATAATTAAATACTGAAGTAGTAGTTATCTTATGAAAGCTATCTCCCATCTCTTTCAAATGTTTTTAGGTAAGGGGTGCTTTTAATATATTTGTCGTAATTAAGCTCTTTTCTTGATATTTTTTTTTTAATCAGAAAGGTAATATATCAGTATTGATTAATTGGAAAATTTTTTTTTGGACATCCAACATTTTGTATTATTTTTATATAACTTTTGTATTATTCAAGCATTTTCATTTGTCTCTCAATTGATTAAAAATTTATTTTTTTGTAGTTTTATGCAATTTAGGTCAATTAATGCTATTGTTATCTGTTTTATGTTTAAATAGATAAAATTAAAATTCTATTATTAATTTTTAAATTGGTTTTAATTCTCCTATTTTTGTCCTTACTGTAAATATTGTAAAAGCTTCAAATATATCTGTCAGGTAATTGGACTTATACATCTAGAAGAGTTAATACTTAATTTAAGTAGTAGCCTGTTGTCGCTGACATCTAGCCTTTGTTTATTATAGTATAAGGCGCGTGGCTTGATGCGGGTATCAAGGACCAGCTGGTTGTGTGTGTGTGTTTAAGAGTATATTTGATGATAGGGGTGGTCATATAAATCTGCAGGTCAAAAGGCTACCTGCTTATGTTTTGTACCGCGTACGTACCAGCGGCTTGACTCACCGGTAGTGGCAGCACCTGTAGCTTGCTAGGTTAAAGGTCATAGAGCTAGTGGCTCCTTTTACAATATTTACCTAGCTGTATAGCCAACATCAAGGAGTAAATGACCCACGTTTCGCTTACGTAAGCATTAATACAGATAATTTATTTCCCGTTATTGTTTTTTATCATCTGTTATTGTTGTTATTTAAACAATGCCACCGTTCATGAATGTAATATTTCAATTAATATAGTCGTATTTAAAGAGGCTGTAAGTTTTATATAATATAAAACTTCAAGTAACAGTTTTTGTATTTCAGCTGAAAAGTTAAATGGATATCAATTTCTTTTTAATTATTTCCAATTATGGACTACAATTTCATAATTCCTCTTCAAAGAATTAAGGAACCAATTTTTCTACATAAGATATTAAAAGCTTAGTTTAATATTAAATCATTAATTCTAAACATATGTTCAAAATTTAACGAATAAGATAAAATTATAATTGCATTTATAAAATAGTTCTTTAATTGTTCGTAAATTAATGTTGCTTAAACATCGAATTTGGTCATTGTTTATTTATTAATTGTTTTTTCAATTATTTAATGCATTAAGTATCAATAATAGTTCTTTAACTTACTTAGTACCAATAGGAACTTCTTTATTCTACTATATCATGATAATCAATGCAGCAATTCTAGAATTAAATAGGAAAAAATTTAACGTAACCCCAAAAGACATATTTTCCACTGGAGGGTTCATTGAAAAATAAATTGTTAGTTAACAATTGTATATAGAGTTGAAATTAATAAAAATTTTGTCTAAGTAGATTTAAGATGGATTTTAATTAATCATTAAATGAAGAGTACATTTTGTTAATAATATTAAATTATAGCATTAAACCAATTTATATTTAAATTACTTTTTACTTAAATATATATGCTTCTCTGGAATGTTTTTCTTTCTATGAGATAATTTCTCTTTATTAAAAATCTTGAAAGATGAATTAAAAAAAAATGTACAGGGTTATTCACGAGTAAACAAATTATAATCTTGTTCAGCGTACGCTTTTACTGCATTGAACAAGTACATCTCATAGAATGTTTATTTTTTTAAGGGTGTAATATTTTACCACCCGTTAAATATTCAAAATATTTCATCACCGTCACTGCTATTATCCGCTGTTAATCCGAGAAGTTCAATCTACAAATGGAATACTATTCCACAAGATGAGATATTTATGAATGGATTGCTATTTCAAGCTTTCTTTCTTTGTTACATTAAGCGGTAGTGTGCTTTACGAGAAGAGAAGAAAATTTATTATGAAAATACGTATTCTGAGTTCTGAACGCGCTTTTTACGCCATCTCTGCTAAATTTATTCAAAAGCTGACTTTGTATATTATCATTATTTCTAAATTTGATATTTCCATGGTCTTAATATCAGTTAAAATTATCGGACACAATTTCATTTATTAGTTAATTTAATACAATGAGATTGATTCCCTTTAAAATGGATTACTTTTTAATGATATATTTCTTAAGGTGAACTTTTTTTTAGTAGAGATTCTTTTATCTATGGGGGTAATTGGTGAAAATACTCTTCTTTCACTTTATCCTATCTATCATCCTTTAATGTTCTACATTTCTCATATACTGTCAGCTCAAAGTCAATCTGAATTGTTTTTATACAAACTGTCACGTGAACAATCCATCAAACACTATTATGAAATTACTGTATTATCCAATTACGCAGTACCCTGCAACATGTCTTGTTTTACATGTCGTCTGCTACATGTACAACAATATGTCATGACTGATTCTTAATCAACATCCAGCAAAAACTACTGTAGATAAATCGATGAAATTTGTATACACGTTCGTCTTACAGTGTAAGTGCAAACTAAGAAAGGATTCTTTAAAATTCCTTGTTTAAAAGGTTTAAAGGAAATAGATTAGTTAAAGATTTCTTGTTAAGGTTTACAATTAAATTTATTTTTTTTTAATTTCTCGATAACAGATGGAGGTATCAGATTGAGATTTAGTCTGTAATCTTCATGTGAAAGAAGATTCACGCGGTAAAAATGTAAAATACGTTTTTATAGTTTTATGGTATCAGTATTGAATCAATCTTTATGAGATTAGGTATCATTGTAAGGGTAATTTATTTTTGTAATTCTGATTTGCGATGGGAAATTTAAAAACCAATTAGTGGGTCCTGTACGGACAAATTGCACTGAAAAATTTACAATGTTGATAAAAATTGGACAAGCTTTAATTTTTATTTATCGCGTTATCGCGTTATTGTTCTCACAAGCATACGTATAATCAACATAGGGAGGACTAGGGGGCAGAGCCTCTGGTTCAACGGGAAGGGCGAGTGAAGCGGTTCCTGAACGGCAAAACATCTCCTGACGTGGAATCTCCCATCTCCTGGAAATGCAAGTAACCATATAGTACGAGCGGAGCCGCGACGGGGATACTAATATATTTGTTTAATTTAAACACTGTGCAGGAAATGTATTCTCATTATTAGGAGAAATTTTATGGCGCCAGAGAGGATATCTTGTATGTTTTCGGAATTTGAGAAATTCTGTTACGAAATATGGCGATTTTATGAAATATTGTATGAGCAAATATTCTTTGAAGATTTTCATAATCGAATCGTTAATTTATAATCATAATCTATTCGTTAATTACTATCGTATCCCTGGATAAAAGTTATCTTATAACTGTTTATTACTTATCCTGAAAACATGAAGATTCATTGATGTATGTAAAAAATGCTCATGTTTATGACTTGAGTAGATTATATTTAGCAAATTTGATCGTAAGACAGAGAATGATATAAAAAATTGATTCATGTAATAATGTCTAGAATTTTTTATTAGTAACCTTAAATTGTTATATTACCGTATTTGTTTTATAATGGAATGGAAAATAATTTTAGTGTAAATATAAAAATGTTGAGAAAATCATATTTTATAAGAATGTTGATATAACATGAAATTCAGATTTATTTATAAAGTACTCAACTTTGAAGTGTTATGGTCAGTCTTTTGTTATGCTCCACATTCAACTATAGAAAACATATTACATTGTATAAATTCAAGCCCTTTCCTTTAGTCTGTATTGTTGATTTTATTTTAAATATTTATCGGAAATATTCTTGTGTGATGTAAATAACTAATGTACCTTCTCTTGAAACTGAAAATATCTTCATTTAAAGTAACCTTCTTACTACTCCCACTAACAAACTCAAATTTGTGACATCATTTTAAAATAATTAGTAAATGTTTTGCAGTGGGTACGGGTCATAGTTTAGGAGGGGTAAAACATTTTCTTTACAAAGATATGTCGCTGGTAGTTAATTTATTTTTACATCTATTTATATACCTTATTGGATAAAACCTTTCTTTTTAACTCTTCGTTATTTTTCTTTTTTTTCTTCAAAATTAAAAATTTTTTTTTTTTTCCAGTTTATGTTAATTTTTTTAATTGTTTGAGGTGCATATAAAGAAATCTAATAATTAAAATTCACTAAATTTGTTTTTGAATTTCAGCAGTTTTTACTTAAACCTTTTTTTGTAACATTAGTCATCTACTTTGTTTCTCCTTTTAATTTAGGCACAGAATTCGTTCATTTAACATTTACAATTTAACAACTCTAATTGTATACTTTTAAAATGTCAAATTTTCAGATATACGAGTTTTCTTACAGCGAAATAATAAAAGGCTTCACAGCACTGATATTTCACTCGGTACCGGTACTATCCAAGTTATTTGAACAGCTGTTTATCTGGAGACTGTGGCCTAAATAGTAAATGTTTTGATTATTTAATAAAAATTTGTTTGTCATCACTACAGCACTTTCTGTTGAAAGGTTCATCCATTTTTAATGAAACAAAGTTCAATTTGACTTAATCTGTATTTACATTTCAAATTTAAACAGTCAAAGTTTTATCCTAGCGAGCTTGCTACTCTGTTAATCAGAAAGAGTTTGTCATCATTTACTGCTTTAGATATATTTTGGGAATCAGTAACAAACTTAAGAAAAAATGTATAATTTTCATCTTCATAAAATTTTAATTTAAAAATTTCAGACAAGAGGGTTTTATGGGGAATGTGAAGCATACTTGCAATATTTTGTGATTGTTTTCCTACTTACAAAAAAGCAATAGAATTGCAGTAGTCTCTAGCCAAATTGCCATTTCTCCTATCATTCTACTAACAAGTTTTGTGCGGTATACGTATAAGTAGAAATTCTTATACTTCTCTCTATTTATCTGTTTAGCCTCCGGAACTACCGTAAGGTATTACTTCAGAGGATGAATGAGGTTGATGTGTATGAATGAAGTGTAGTCAGAAATTCTTATACTTAAGTATTCTTTACTTAACTTCATTTATTTGATGTATTATTAATTTTATTTTGATATATATTTTGTGTATTATGCGTTTCTAATAATTGATTATTTAAGGAAAATTATCTTATTCCGAAACTTGGATATGAATAACTTTGTGTCTCTGTTCCTTCTTCCTTTCAGCCGATCCGAGTTTTTCTTATTTTACCTTGCTTATTGGGGTTATTATAGTATAATAACCTTAGGTATTTTTTACCTTGCTTATTGAGTTATATTGTAAAGATATATGACGAAAACCCATCTTTTTGTTTTTGGTGACAAGACACATGATTTATGAAATCGGATTTTTGACTAGTATGTTTAATGGTTAAAATTGTTACTATTAAATATTATTAAATTTTTTCTTCAATTTTTGCACTAACAGTTGCTAAAATGGTTTTATATTAAACTATTAACGTAATTGGAGATCATATTACGAAATTTGTTTGATCACTGAATCGATCGATGTCTTTTTCTTTCTCTCTCACTCTATTAGTATTCTCTTTGTTTGCCTGTATCTATCTTCTCTTTTTGTTTCTCTCCCTTTTGAATGGGGATTAATTAGAAGATGGTGGAGTTGAGATCACTTTGGGGTCATTAATTCTCCTGCTTCTAAATAGAACCAATAATTCTGTAGTCTATATATTAAAAGTCGTGTTTACACTATCATGTTTGCATGTAATAAAAAAAAAAAATCATGTATTTTTCGTATTATACGTAAGAGTATTTTTAAAAAATTGTTATTAGTAGTTGCGGTAACGACTTAATTCATTTGGGATTTCGTTGCAATTTATCGAAACGTTAACGTTTACATTTTTGGAAAAAATATCTTTCTGTGCATGTCATATCTATGTTAATCTGTCCTATTCTACTCGTGTTTATTCATAATTATACTAACAGTGTGGTTTTTTAACACAGTGTGAGATAAAGAATATTTGGGTTTAAAGTTTGTTTATATTTCAATATTTATAAGCTGATCAATATTTATTGTCTTAATTCCCTTTATATTTATCGACTTAATTTCCTTTAGAATAACAACGTTGTTCGTGTACATCATACCACCTATTTTTGATGTTACTGGTACTTATGTTTTTACCTAAGCAATTAAAAAAAGTGCTCCAAGTGATATGTTTTATGTAAATGATGAAAATTAATATATATTAAAAATGATAAATATAAAGATATTTTAATAATATATAACTTATAATAATATATGATGTGTCTTGTACATTTTTTTTTTTCAGCAACTAAAACTCGTTGATATATTGATATACTCGATAACTTTTAATTTATTCCAGTAGTAAATTAGATGTGAAAATAATTTTATTTTCTCTTAAAAAAAAAAATTCAAATTCATATATATGCACATATTTAAATAAAATATGTTTTTTACCTTGTGTATAAAGTTATGTGCATACAGATAGAAGTGTTTCTAAAGTATGTAAACATTTTCTTAAAACTATTTCAGACTTTACCTAGGATGTATTTAATATTCTTCACTAGACATTTTCGAAATTCTGTGTACTAATTCTGGTTTGGAATACATTAATTTTTTATGTGGTTTATGCCGATTTATACAATTCTACTGTGACATCAATTTAAAGCTAAATATTTACTGATGAAATTGAATTGCGTTCCTGTGAGGTCATATAAAATAAATTAATTTTCCCGGTAAATATTTACTGAACGTTGCTATTGATTGCTGAGAAAATTAATTAAAATGTGTACTACTCTCCTCGCTTATGCAACCTCAGTACGTTTTTCTTACAATTCTAGATTGTGAGTCCTAATTTATTCAAGTAAATGTTGAAATGATTACTGTTTGTTTACTTCATATAAACTTTCAAAAAGTGATTTTTAAGAGGTGGAAAAGTAACATTACATTTGAGATTCTATTTGAGAATTACGAATGCGCTACGTTTGATGGTGAGTTGCGCGGTCATTTAAAATATCCCTTCATAACAGATAGCCCTATAAAATCCATTTAATCAAACATTTATTTTTATTTTGACAGATTAGTCAGTATTACATTTACAAGCTTATGATGTGTTTTATAACTCAAAGATAATCCATAACTGCTTTTTCTTTTCGATCCTTATTTTATGAGCAACTTATTTTTGATTAAAAATTTAATTTTTTCTCTTTTATTGATGTATGATAAACGTTTCATCCAACTATACATGTAATTTGGTAAAAGCTTTAATAGTGGAAAAAATTAATACTTTTTTTTGTCTGTTTCAGGTGAGTAATTGAAGATAAAATTTGAGTGGTCTTTAAAAGCCGTTGTATATACTTTATTTAATGAGGTACGCATTTAATTGCAAACATTTTCATGAATGATGTTTTGCTTTAAATTATTTATTTTATTTTCTAGCTATACAGAAAAATTAATTTTAGAAAAAAAAATTAATGGGAAACTGTACTAATTAATCAGATACAAAAAGGTTTTACAAATTTTCATAATATTAAAGCCAACATCTATTTAGGGGAATTTATTTAAAAAGTCTAATTTAAATCAAATTCTAAATCTGTTTTATTTCTTGTAATTATTTCTTTACATGTAAAAATAAGACACTATCTATTAGCAGAAATATATTTTGGAAGTGTGAAATATCATAGAAAGTACTCTGTAAAGTTCCTTCTTTTTCATATTGTTACAAATTGCTATTACTTTCTCTAATATCTGTCAAAAGTAGAAGATTATATAATTAAAGGAAAACAGCATTGTAATAAGTCGATATCTACATAAATAACATCAAACAACCAAGTCATGGCTAAGTTTTTAAGTTGTTACGTAAAGGATGGTTAAAAAACTAAATTTGCATAAGATATTTTCTTTTATTTCAATAAAATCTTATATATTAAAAAATTTGGGCTGAAAACCTATTTCCTGTCCATATTGGTGTTAGATGTATCAGCCCGGATCCGGCTGATTTTTTTTCTCATTCTGCTCAGATTGACCTGCAGATACGTTATAAAGCGTTAGTGTACTTCATACTTGAGTTTCTTCCGAGAAATTCTCATTTATTCCTTATTTGAGGAACTTTCCAAGCTTATTACTCACAGAAACATACATTTGAAGGTCTTTGGATGATTGATGACACGTCTGCGAGCCATTTCGAGCAGAATAAAAACAAAAAAAATCAGCCCAATCCTTCTGCTAGAATATCTGGACGGACTGGAATCGGTTTCCAGCATTAATTTTATTTTTGGTAGGAAAAAAAGAGAAAATCAAGAAGGATTGGGCTGAGACGTGTTGTTAATGGAATAGCTTTTTAGCGGTTTTAAAAAATATATATATGTAACATTATTTGGTAATAACGCTGCGGAGCAGCAAGAACCCATTAGTGCAAAAAACATTTTAAATGATTTATTTTTTATGTAAGCGACAGTAATAAATTTTTCTATAGATATGCAATTTTGTTTTCGTTAATAAATACGTATTAGTTCTATTGGTAAATATGATATGTATTATACTTAACGGATCTTATAGTTCTCTTTTTTAATAAAAGCAAATTTTTATAAATAATAACAGTAAAACTATCATTACTGAAATTTTTATCCGATGTTAGCATATTTCCTGAAAGAAATTCTTTTGTATTACGGATTTCTGGATATATGTCATAAATATTTCCTCTCTAAATTGATTGGTTTAAAAAATAAACAAGTAATATTATGTAACAAACAGTAATATTATGCAGAAAAACCTTCTTACATGTCTTCCTAATTATTGTTTTTATTTTATGTTTTTTTATACTGTATTCTTTTTATATCATGTACATAATTTAATGATGCTTTAATTAAATTAATTTTAGCAAACAAATACAAAGATAACATCTTTGTTTACATATATGTAACATATTAGAAGTTTATAAGAGCACACCATAGTTATTTGCCACAATGACTAAATTTCCATTATTTCTATCCTGCATTTTAGTTATTCATTGCATGTGGACAGCTGAGTTTGCCCTCATATATTAGTGTTTATTTCCCCATTTAATTAATGAAAATTTGTCTCTCTTTATTCTCGTGTAATTTTAATGTTATACAACCTTCTTCAGTGGTTTAATTTAATTTTACTTTTAACTATTGAGTTAGTGGTTTTCATTTATATTATTAAAATAATTTATATTTTTTACTTTGTGTATTTTATGAATCATTTTCCTTTGTAATATACTTGATGCATAAAAAAGAAATTAGATGTTTTTTTTTTTACTAAATTTATTACAATTAAATAACTTACAAATCTATCTTTAAGTGAATTTTAAATAAATTATTTTTTCAAATACAAAAATCGAAAGTCTTTTTATCTTATCTACTACTCATTGATCCATTATTGGGAGAAGAAAACTTATTATCTTAAATTTAGTGAACTAATAAAAATTATGCTTTCTCTAAAATAAATGTAAATTTATTCATAAAGGATTAGATTTAATTTGTGGGTGTGTTTTATTAAAGTGAGAGCATTAAAAACTATGGTCATTAGCCCGGTAAAAATTGGTAGCTTATGAAAAGACCACATTCCGGACCGGAACTTAAATGACAACTATTTAAATATTTATTCTTTATTCAATCAAATAAAGGTATATCTCAAAGTTTTCCCGGAGCTTTTGTAATCTACTTTACTCCTGAAAATAATGCAAAGAAAATAGTTCATGTATACTTATGTTCTAAAATGCTTAGTTTTTTAGTTACGGCTAGTGAAAAATTTCGCTCGGATTTCAGCCACCCCGGTGAAATGAAGTGATATTGAAATTTTTAAGACGTTAATTAAGGGGCAGAATTACTGATTTCTTATGATTTTAACCTAAAATACTGAATAAAATAGCTCCAAGAATCTTTTCTTCAGTGGATTTTGAGAAATCTGTAGTGAAAACTAATAAATTGGGGTAAAACCCTGTTTTTTATGTTTGATATATTTCTTTAAATGGATAATAAAAACATAAAAGTTCTAAGCAAAAACTTGTACAGAATTTAATTATGTACAGAATGTTGTTGTAAGATATGTTGAATTAAAAAAAGTAAAGTTAGAAAAATTCGAACTTTATCTAGATACAGTATATTAATACATTGGCAGAAATGTATTTATTTAATGTGAACAAAAACCAACTTTTTTCTATGACTTGAATAATTTGTAAAAAAAAAGTAGTTATTGTTAAAAATTTCTGTTAATGTTTTTTTTAAACTGGAAATTACACAAAATAAGGTTAATAAGAATTACCGAAATAATTTTTTTTATTACTGACAGAACAAAAAACCAAATTAGTCAAAAAAATTAGTCATTTCAGAGTTGGCCATAAAACAACTACTGATAAAAAATGTCTAGTACTGTATTAATGTTAAAAATTATTCTGTGAGACGTTACGTATATCTTGTACTGTGAACAGGGCTGTAGTTAGCAAAGATTTTCTTTGAATATTGGTTTGAACGTGACGATTTGCCATTGAAGTAACGCCACCTCAACCTCATTAAATGAGGACCTCAACCTCTTGTGAATGAGGACCTCACTGAAGTCCTCATTTACAAGAGTGGAATACACTGATATGGTATTCATTTGGCGTTTGTTTAATGGTAATGCTGTCGCTGCTGCAATAGAATATGTTTTCCGAATCGCTGGATTCTAGATCCAAAACAATTAACGCAACTTTTTTCGCAATCTTCGGGAAACTGGCTCACTTCTAGTATTCGTACCAGCTACGAACGATCTGTCCAACACGAAACTATTATATGAAATTATTATCGATTCAGTTCAACGCAGTCTTGGTGTCAGTACAAGACGTCTTTCTAAGCGGATCGTAGTTTCGCATTCGACGGTTTGGAAAACACTAAACAGAACAAGTTTTATCCTTATCATAAACAGCCAGTTCAACATCCACATCCAGGACGTCCTCTTCGTTTAGAATTCTGCAAATGGTGGAATACAAATCGACAATTCTACAAGTATATTTTGTTTACTAACGAGGCAGATTTCACTAAAGATGGCGTCAACAACTTACGCTATGACCATACACAGGCAGAAGTAAATCTTCATGAAGCGGTGGAAGGCAATTTTCAACACTGATTATTATTTTTTTTTGTAATTATTCAGTAATTTACACAAAAACACCCGATAAAAACTTCAAAATCCCGCCAAATACGTAAAAAACGCTCCAACCACGTTAAACTGTAAAGCAGCACGATTGATTTTGACTTCCAGATCAACACCAAATTTAGTTTCAACTTACAGTATGATGCGGCCTCTTCACAATCAGCTGTTTGAACCGTTCAAATTACCTACCCGCTTAAATGTTGAGATCTACAGCGTTTTCTTCCACTTAAATAATCTTTTCGTATGAAATAGATTGGTCTTGGCGATTCACATTTCTGGCCACCATGATCTAATACCTTTAGATTTTTGCGTCCGGAGATGGATGAAAAATAAACAAAAATGCATTCTCATGAAGAATTAAATGACCGCATTATGAATACAGCTGAGCTACTTCAAGACAGCCCTGAAGAACTAAAAAGAGCAACAAAAGCAGTACACAGTCTTGCCAAGAAATGTGTTGAAAATGTTGGCTCATTTTTTAACATTATTTTAAACTGGTACTTATAATGCACTTTGGTCTAGTGTACTATTTCTAAATAAAATTCGTATTTTTCTTTGTTTTATTTAAACTCTTCTTAAAGCATTTGTTCAGAATTAATTCTCTTAAAGCTTTTTTGAAATATTATGTGTTTATTTTCCATTTGACAAAGTTATTGTACGTCAAACAAAAAAAATGGATTTTTTCCTCACCCGAAATTTTTCAAACAATGCTGTTCTTCGAATTATTTTATTCAATTTTTTAGATAAAAAAATTTAAGAAATCACTAATTATTTACCTTAATTAACGTCGCAAAAATTTCAGTACGACTTCATTTCACGGGGGTTGTTGAAATCGGGTCAAAATAGTTCGTTTGTGACTCACAAACGAAGCATTTTAGGACATTTGGACTTTTTCCATTATTTTTTCAAGTAAAAAGGTTATTAAAGTCCCGAGAGAACATCGTGATACACTTTATACATACATATATATATATATATATATATATATATATATATATATATATATTTGTTTGTATTTTTTTTTTTGTCCCCTGAAAAAGTTTATGTAAGAAAAGTATATTTAAACACATTTTCAAGTAAAGAGGTTATCACAGGCCCGCGAAAAGCTAGTGATACACTTTATACATACATATATATATATATATATATATATATATATATATATATATATATATATATTTGTATGTATTTTCTTTTTTGTATCCTGAAAAAGTTTATGTAAGAAAAGAATATTTAAACAAATTTGCCAATAAAACATCCTTTTTTTTGCAGGTGGCGGAAATATGACGTTAGTTTCAGTTTTCAATCAGATATGGGATTTTTAATTCTACCTGATTGAATAGAATACTTTTTTCTTTTTTTTTTTTAAGTCAATAAATAAGTTGTTTCATTTATATTTTCTCATAGATTTCTATATATGAGGATGTATTTTTTTTTCACGCATCATAAATTTGAACTATGAATGCTCTACAGTGTGATGTTATGTAAAATATGTTGTCACTGTATGTTTCTTCTGTATAATTGAAGAATCTCTTAAACGTTCATGATTTCCAGGTTTATTATTCTCTTCATATTTTCCATTTTTCCTTTTGTACGATAACTTTTTGTAAAGTTAAGTAGCAATTTCATTTCGAACAAAATTGTTCTACAATACTTTGTTTTTGTTTAAGAAAAATATAAATTTCCAAACTTTAGTTCATAGAAGTCTTTTATAAGAGAAAAATTATTTTTATTGTTTTTAACATTTGTATGTTTTATTAAAATAAGAAACTGAACGGTTTTTAAGAAAATATTCCCAGTTTTTGATCAAACGCATTTGTTTACTTTAAGTTATTAAAAATATTCTATTTTCCTTCGAAATTCGTAATATTTCTTTGAAGTTCCATGATTGTTATTATTTTTTTAATTTTCATAATGTACAACATCAAAGATCTACATGACTTTTGTAACTTTTAATAATAATAATAATATCTTTTATTTTCAGTCAAACACACACAAATTACAAAAGAAAATAGTTGGCTTTTAAAACTAATTGTACAACATACATAAAAACTTAAAAGTTACATACAAGTCATCCTACATACAAAATCATATAAAGTTAACTAGACTGAAAATTAGGTATCTCCATAGGCCAACCTGTGTTGGAAATTACCATCCGGATATAGTTACAAGAATAAAAATTTTGAATCGCTAGGTTCAACATTTTTATTATACACCTCCGGATCTTAATCATCATTCAGTCTCGATCTTTTCTACGAATAAAACCGAATAGTACGTATATCTTATAGCTTAGATTCTTTTAGATTTTTTTTTAATTTCATGAGTTTTTAGTTGAACAAATATTTTTACAGAACGTCTCATAATGTATCACGTTTTCTTTTTATGGAAAAATTTCAAATACAGAGTCTACCCTAATGAATTGTAATGATATTTAAAGTACATAAATTAAAAAAAAAAAAAATCGTATTCTGAAAACATAAGATGTGTTTGACTCGTATCCCGTGATTTTCATTGCCACTAATTTAATTACTAATTTGTAATTAATACTATTAATTAGTAATCATTTAATTACTAATCTTTAACTTGTGATTTTCTTCTTTTTTTAAATTAGTAATTATGCTAAAGCACTTAAGGTAAATAAACATAGTTTGTTTACCTTTTTTTAGTATTTTCTGACCTGACCCTCATTTTTTTGAAATAAAATTAAAATATTAGGATATTTCTGAACAAATTATTCAGTCATTTGATTACTCATATATATTACTTACTCAGTATTAAAAAAGTATATAAATATTTCTTAGATATTAGGTACTGATAAGCTATATAACAATAACGTCATGGTCATTTTAAGGAAAAAATTCAAGATATCAGTGTACTTGTCCTCATGATTTATTAATTTCTTGATGAAGTTTACCATAGACCTGATAAATAAATCTAACAAATATATATTTTAGAAGAATTGGGGGAATATTTTTTCCCTAGTACTGAAGGTTTAACCAAATTTAATTTTCGTTTTCGATCTAGCTAATGTATTATAACAATTTAAGCGGCCTTTAGTTGTAACCTGTATAGTACACTGGTATATTGTTACATACGTTGAAAAGTTTTGTACTCATTGGTTGCACGCATGCGTCTAAAAAAACTCATTTCTTTCAGATTTAGTGTTCATATTTTAATTATGTTATTCCAATCGTAGTGTTTGCCATTTAAGTGAGATCTAATGTTAGTAGAATTGGACCATTTAATTGCAGTACTCTTGTTCATTAACTTGATTTTTAATTTTGAAAAAACAGATTGTTATGTAGATTAAGGTAGACTAGCCTGCAGTATATTCACAATATATTCATTATGAAATACATTTGTTTTTTTAAAGAACAAAATTTGTTCAACAAATAAATAAATTTGTAATCAGTGTTATGATATTACATTTCTTTTTACAAAGGACGTATGTTTTTAATGGAATGAAAACGGTGTTAATATCGTTAACATTATTGAAGTCCTAAATATGCGTTCTTTGTTATATTTAACTTCTTTAAATGAATTTTAATTTTGTTTTTTTGGTAGGTTTGAGTATAATAATTAAACACTTCTACTAATTATTTAAGAACGTGTGTAGTTTTTGTCATTTATTTTAGAATTAACATTGAAATTACGTTTTAAACTATAAATATCTCAAAAATTATTTAAATAGTAAGAGGTGTTGTACATTTTTTATAATGTTTGTGAATAAAAACTTTTGTTAGAATAAAATATTCCCATCGGTGATTTATGTTGGTAAATATGTCGATAAAAGAGACAACTTTTTTTATTATTTCACAAACCTGTTACAGTACTATTATTATTTAATCATCGTTATTAGTGTATTAATTATTTTTTTGCAAATAATTATTGGAGGAAGTTCATTCTATGAACTTATTCAATACGATATTGGTTTTTTTATTTAAATTACACTTGTTATTTTGTAAAATACTGTTAAGAAGCTAGCACGTTTTTAATGAAGTGATTATAACTATTCTTAAATTATTTAATTAATTTTAATATTACCCGTTTCTTGTTAGGTGGGCCTTTTTAGTTCATAAATTGTAGTATTTTTATATTCCACATGAGAAATATAGCACCTGATTATTGTTTGAAATAACATTGATTTTTCATTTAAATAAAGAAAACTGAAAAATTAATTTTAAAATTACAAAAAAAAAAAATTAATATCAGATATATTTTATATTATTAAATCATGTTTTATTGAAATCTTATTCGATATTTTTTACATATCTGCATAAAGGGATAGATATTTTGTGCTTAAATGAACAACTGTAAAAGAATATGAAACTGAATTATCTTGAATTGAATTCAGTATAGAACTTGTACGGAAGCAACCTGACGCCATCTGTTGCAGGTGGTTGGAGTAGTTGAGAGGCGTGATTGTCCATCCGGGCAGCGATCTGGGTGTGGACCAAAAAACCCCGAGGCAGTTCCCGGCCTTGGAACTCGCTCTAGTTCCTTTCTATTCTCTGATTTTTCTGCTTCGCTTTCAAGCCTTCTTTCTCGTCTTTATTCTCTTATTATTCCTATCTTGCCTCGTCTTTCGTTTCGTTATAACTTGTAGACCATTTTATATTTCTCTTCGTATTCATTCTGATGCTCTTTTTAATAACCTAACGAGTCACTGTTATTTGACCGCTCATACATTCTACTGTAAATCAGTAATCAACGGATTTCCTCTGTCTTGTTGATAGTTATAATGTGTTTATTTTTAAAGGATGTTAATTATGAAATAACAGATTCATTTAAAATAACATTGTTTTTCATAACTTTAATAATAATAATTTAAATGTAATTATGAATTCTGATAAGATTTAAGATAAATGAAAGAGTTTTAAAAATAGGCATCTAATTACAGGCTGATTTCACGTAAATTGATAGAGAATAACTAAAGAAACTACAGAATTGGTAGTTTTTTTTTTATATTTATTCAAAAATATTGAAGTTAATAATTTTTAGAAAAAAGATCTAATTTCCATAGAAGAAAAATTAGTTTTTTATTTTTATTTTCATAAAATGATAATGTTTGGTTAGAAGTTTAGGATTATGTTTGTTGTATGGGAGCTTGTCTGAAATACAAAGAAAAATGTGTCTTGGCAAAGGAGGCGCTTACGAAGTTGACGGCTGTGTGGAAGGATAGCGCAATCACGAGGAATACAGTGCTAAGGCTACTTCAGGTAGTAGTCTTCCCAGTAGTATTGTACGGCGTTGAGACCTAAACCATCAGGGTGGAAAACCAAAGGAAAGGGGAATTGATGTATTGGAGATGATTGTTCTAGATGTAGTATTGCAGAAGTCCTCCACGGCACACGGGCGGAAAAGAGAACAAACAACTGGATTATAAACAAGCTGGGTATACAGAGGAGGTTATCCCCAATATGCTTGAAGCGCATCCTGGGCTGTTTCGTTTGTACAGTCAGTAGGCTCGGCGAAAGTCTTGAGAAGTTAGTCATGTAGGAAAAACTCGAGGGAGGTAATGCGGAAAACCGCAGAAAAAGATGGCTGTGCTAAATTAAAGAGGTTACTGGAATAACGCTAAACATGTTTATTCAACCCATTGGGTTGGTCTAGTGGTGAACTCGTCATCACAAATCAGCTGATTTTGAAGTCCAATGTTCTATGGTTCAAATCCTAGAAATTTCAAATCCTAGCCAGTTACTTTTATACGGATTTGAATTCTAGATCATTGATACCTACACTCTTTGGTTGTTGGGTTTCACTCAACCATATATTTCAAGAATGGTCACTCTGAGACTGTACAAGATACACTTTATTTACACTGATGTATATCATCCTCTGAAGTAATACCTTATGGTGGTTCCGGAGGCTAAACAAAAAAGGGAGTAAGAGAAACGTTGATTCAAATAGCAGAGGACCATGAGCTATGTTGAAAACTGTCGACAGGATATTAATCGGGTCAACAGTTCTCAGACATGAGAGATTACTGATGATGATGACAACAGAAGCATTGTAATTCTGCTTTTCACAGCAGAAAGGAGTACATTCACTTTTGTTTTGAAAAATCTGTCGCGTTCTTTCTTTCATTTTATTAAACATAGAAAAAGGTGTTACATTTTTTAAAATTTGTTATGTTAATCATAGAAACTGGTTATTCACAGTGAACATAACTACTCTCTGTGGGGAATAAATCATCTTGATCGTTTCGGAGAGCTTTGCAACTGATATGCAACAATATATTCAACTATGTGAAAATGACAATAAGAAAGTACATATTCCTTATTTTTGTAAGTAAACATGATATAGGATACCTATTAGTTTATTGAGAATTAAACTTCATTAATCCGAATCTGATTTGGGATGTTTTTGGCTTACATTTTGACTTGATATTTTGAAGTTTTGACTTCATATAGTCTACCAAGCTCCTGTATAGCTCTAAAGAAGTGTGCTTTATTATGTGTACTATTTACTATCATAAATAATGTTTCTTCTATTACCTGTCTAATTAATGAAATAAAATATTTAGTAATACATTTAATCTATTTTTCCATACTTTGATGTTGTTTACTTATATTTTTTTGTTTGAATTTGGCTTGTATTGTTAAGTGACTTAAAATGTTTTACCAATTGTTAAAATAGCTTAATTAGATAAATCGAATGATGAACATTTGTTTTGTTCTTTACAATATTTTGCTGCGGAAGTAGTTCGGCTGATTAATAACAAATTAGTGTTGCTGAACCTGCATTTTCCTTTAGAATCGTTGATTGTTCCTTGTAAATACTTTTAAAATTTGCATTTAATCAAATATAAGGCTTATGCTTTATAAATTAATAAATGTCCCTAATATAAAACAGTTGTCAGCGGAATTGTTCATAATTTTTTAAATATTAATTACAATTAAATGAATTTTTATATTTTCGCAATGTAACTTTGTATTTCAAAATTAAGTAGTTATGGCAAGTATTGATTAGTTTTGAGTTCTTCTTTTTGTATAAAAAGACGTAACATACCTTAAAATGTTAAAAATTTCGTATTTTTCACAGTAAAATTATTTTTCCCCAAAACATTTTAGCAATGTAAAATGTAAAATTTTCAATATTTGTGTTATTCATTTTACGTGATTATGATTAGTTTTAGTTAAAAAAAAAAAGGATATATTTAACAGATCAGTAGTACAATTCTTAAATTATAATCTTGTAAAGACATAGTGAATCAAATTCTATCATAGAACCTTTTAAGTAAGCTTTTTAAACATTTTTACTATGGAATTTCGTCCAGTTTGTCGTTCCAGATGTACACATTTCAAAATTATTTCACCGACATAGAAAAGAACATGACAAATAGAGCCTGCTTTTGGCTTTAATAAAAATGTAATTTTGCGTGTTCGGTCAAGATATTGAGAGATTGACAGTTGAACACGTTTATATAATTACAATTTATTGATTTAAAGACAAAATTAAAACAGGACAAATGAGTATTAATGACAATACTAATAATAAAAGTAAACGAAAATTATAAAACAACTAGTATAATAATAACAACCACAATAACAATCAAAATAATAATAACAGACAATTAAATAACTTCTCACAATAATAATTAGAATAATGACAATATTGGCAACAGCAGACCATAATAATTAAATGTTAGTAACACAAATTAACACAATTATAAATTTCAATAATAATAGTAACAGAGGTTTCATACAAAACAGGATTTAAAGCAATTGTCAGGATTTATTCACAGCTAGATAATGAAAACCAGAGCTCAGTCCCACTGACAAAAGCTATTACATGTCTTATCGCGTTTAACAACTAGTCTTGTATTAACAAAGATAGTACAATAGATAAGACAAGTATAAAGTTCTTAGACTGCAAGTACTTTTGCCATTCACAAATAAAACTATCCTACAGTTTATAAATTGGATTTAGTACACTATCTCTTTCACATATAGTCTTACAGTAACTCACCGAACCATTTCTTGTGGCGTTACCTTATTTCGCCGACTTAGTTCACTTTGAAATTCGCTTTTTCATTAACCTTCTCGCAGGATACTGTTGGTGGCTGAAATCCCGCGGATTGATTTGCGGAACTCACATTGCAGACTAAATCCTGCAGATCCACCTCTGCAGACTCTCCTGGCGGAACTTACTTTTAAATGGTCTTCCCAAGAATATTTATATTTCTAGTCTCTTTACCTGCCGGACTGGACCCAATTCGAAGCGTGAGAATGATCGACCAAGCCCTTTCGTTCCCATGCATCCCTAACCTTGGTCCGGTAACTCTTCTCACGGTACAAACATTTTATTGTGTCAGTGGACAGTATTGTAAAAGACGATTGTTAAACGGACCTGTTACCTTTACTAAAAGGGTCCTTTTAGTTCTTTTTTGGATACCCCTATTATTATATTTTCTACTACTTTCTTCTTTAGTATAAAATAATATTTCCACTTAACAAAATTTTTTAATATAAATATCCGAGCACCTTTGGGGTCACTTCTCCATCATCTGGGAATTTTTGAAGTTATTAATTTAACCTTCATACATATAAATTTTTTGTGTATAATTATAGCTAAATTGAATTAAAATTATTACTTTCATAATATTCGATTTCTTTCTTCTTAATTGGCAGGAATCCGTTACTCCGATTCGATATGCCGGTCTTGTTACTATATACAGAGCTTGTTGGTAATAAGTATAAAAAAGTTTGTAGTACAAAACTTATTTGTATGCAAAGTATTTAGTACAGCAAAGTTTACAAAGCTTATTTGTAAAGTATTTACCTGTCACGTTTCAAATTAAAATACACTACTACCTTATAATACATTAATACAATAATCTTCTTAATCCCGTTTTATTTTCATAATCTGGAACTGCATAAATTGAAAATCTAGGATTTTTTTTCAAAATATTACTCGACAGGTGTTTATATCCCTTGGTACAGTATTCGAACTGCTCCTTTTATATGGCTATTTAGATTACAAGAAGTAGGCTGTGTAGGCTTGTTTTTTTTTTATTAGGGTTGAAAGGATGTTTTAAAACCTTTTTTAAGAATATCTCTTAATATAAGAGTGTGAGTATTAGAAGTGATTCAATAATATATATTATTCTGTAATTTTCATTTATTGTAGGTTATTCTTTAGTACTCACAAAAATAATAATTGCAATTAATTCCAAATTTTATACTAAATATTAGTGCTGAATGTTTGATTGAATAGCAAAAATTATTTGTTCTTATGTATGAGTTCTAAACAAATAGAAACGATGGTTTAATGGTCCTTCCATAAAATTTAAAAAATGGTGAGTTTAATGAAGTGCAAAATTTTATCGTTACAACTACTGCTGTAATGGAAAAGCAAGGCGTGAAAATTTAATTGGAAAATGTTAAAAGTAGATTTGATTGCTTTTTCCTGAAATTGTAGTCTTTAGATTTTTTCATATGACATTTTTTTTCTCTTATTGTTTACCGTTTATATGATGCTCTTTTTAATGGATTTGTGTATAGATTTGTTTGTTTTTTTAAACGTTATTAAAATGTTAACAAGTATTTTTTATTGTAAAGAAAATGATTTTATTCTTTGGCTATTGACATCTGTTTTTTAACGAAATCAAATTTTAAAAATAATGTTTATAATAATGAAATTTATTATTGATGTTTTATTAAAGTAAATAATTTCATTTAATTTTAATATAATTTTTTTCTCGGATTTTACGCTATATTACAAGGAAATTAATGATTTAAATGATGTATGAATTTCTTCATGTATTTTGATTATTAAACAAATTTCTTAAGTATCAACTAACCGATTATCAATAATATTTTTTTTCTATTTTCTTTTTCAGTTCTATATAATCAGTAAAACATTCATGGAATCTTATTCCATGAATAAGACTAACATGAGTTAAGCAACATGTCTAAGACATATCGCTTATCTCATGTTTCTGTATTCCCAACGAATTTGAGGTTTCTGATTGGTCGTATTTCCTTTTAGATTGTTTATAACTTTTAGTTTTTCCCGTTCTTTCCTTTTACATGCTCTAAACATTTTTTAATCAAAACTTTCCCTTTGGTAGTATCTTTTAGCCAATTATTTCTTCTATCTGAATTATTATGGTTAAGTTTCTTCATTCTATTTTCGTTGACTTTCTCATAAAATTTTTTAATTTTTCATTCATGTTTATCAATGTAAATTTCTACAAGCTCTTAGCACAAATTTCTAACCATGTAGCCTTTAATGAACCTATTACTTACCGATCATATTTCACAATAATGCAAAAGAGTTTCAAAAATTTCAAAAAGACTCTTTTGCTTGTGTAATATCTTCTTGCTACATAATAAACATTTCTGATATTATTTTTATTGTATTCCAACTTTTGCAAATCTCAGCTGATGTGATGGACTATTTATTATTAATCAATTCCTCCTTCTTCTATATAAATATTTGTTGAACTATTTTCTCCTATTAACATTTACTTTGTTTTCCTAAAATTCATTTTCATGTATTTTTACTTTCTGATTTTGAAATTAACTACTGAATTTTTTATTTTCATCATTTAGCAATTAATTCATTGATTTTAATTAATTTTACACTTTTTCTGTTATTGTACGTTGAAATTTTCATTGCCCGTATCTGTTATTAATAGTTAAATTCTAATTTTAACGTTTTTAGAAATTACAGTCTTGTGTTAAAAATTGCTTAAAAATTACCATTTGTATCGTACATTCTTCAACTTTGGAAGTTATTTATGCTTTTAATAATTTTAAAAACTGTATTTCACAAATGATATTTTTACATTTTACGTCATTAAATAATATGAGATATTTAATGTAATTATTATGGTTAGTTAACTTTGGTATTATGAAAAAAAGGAGTATTGAAATTATTATTTGCTTATGTATTAATTGGGATTATGTAAAAGAAAAAAAAAAGAATTAAAAATAATAATTTTTTTTATATTTTGGAATTCAGTTCGATTTAAAAGTAGCAGTTGATGATGAAATGTTATTTGGCTGTATGGGAGTTGCGAATACGCGTACACTCATTGGGGGATTTAAACTACATACTAAAGGTCCCCTGCTATCGTCAACGCCAGCCTGTGTGGCACATTGCAAATATTGTTTGTTGGTCTCCGATCTTTAGTCCCGCAGCTGGTGGTGTGATGGTCGTATTCATGTTTGCGTATATTTTGTTAATGTTAAACAAACTGTCCTAGTACTGATTAAGCATTAAATTAATTGGGTGAATTTCAATTTTATCATTCTATGCTATTTTCAAATTTCTGTTTATTTACTCCGATAATTTTTTTTATTATTCATCGGTACTGTGTTATAATTTTATTTGATTTCAAATGTTAATAGTAATAATATTTTATTTTTTTCATTGAAACAAAGTGATATAAATTTAATTATCATGATTGGAGTTTTAGGAACATCTGTAATTTTATTAATATAAACTTGAATTTTATAACTGATCGTTACAGATTATTTTTTTGGCATTTTACTTTATTGTATTGTTATATAATTGAACATTTCTCAGTATATTTATCTTAAACTTTGGCGTATTATAAATAAAATTTTTAATTATGGTAGAAGATAGTTTTCTCTTTATGAATGTTGTTACCAAATAAAAGAAACATTCTCTAGTAATTTATTACAGATATATTTTATGTTAAATTTAGTAATAAAAAAATATGCAGATTTGTATGTTTGATTATTTTCTTTATCGAATCAAATACCGCTTAAAGTTAAGCTTACCATAATAAATCAGTTCTAACTGTTCATCAGCTTTTACGTTCCATAAAAAAAAAAAATACTAGCTTTGATTTGGCATCGGACTGTACAACAATTAGGTCGTTAATTTATTACTACAACTCTTTCAAAAAGAATGTCTTACTATTTTATATTTTTAAATAAAATCTATCGATTATTTTGTTCCTGAATACATTTTATCAGAATTTAATATAAAACAGCGCATAATGTTTTGTTTAAAAATTTTATATAAACATTTATATATTTGTACATCACACCTTGAGTTGTGTAATGGGAAATCTTATAAATATAAAAGTTCATGTGAATTATGAATTTCCTTTTTCCAATTGTATGCAACATAAACAATACTTATCGTTACTACGCAGTTTATCAGAATTCTGAGATAAGCATGTTGACAATATATTCTGTAAGACTTTACTCTTTATGATTATTAAGATTTCCAAGTAATATATTTGCAGTTGTATATAGTTTCAGTTGAATTTTACAATAGCTGATGTAAATGTTTGTAATTCAAATATACAATAGAACTCAATAATTGAATTAATGGGGATATAGATCAGGTTTTTCTTGTTTCTACGTTTGAAACATTAATATTAAAATGATAATGTAATAGAATATTTAAATATTAAATCTCCCTCTTTCAAAATTTTTAAACTTTTTCTTTCTGTGGAACCTTTGTAGCTTATTACTAATTACCTATTGAGCTAATTGGATGTAGACCTTAAACTCAATCCATACTAACCTGATAATAATAAAAATAATTAAAAACGCAACATTCGTTCGTTACAGAGATTATGAACGATTATGAAACAGATTTCGACTAAAACTATCGCACATGAGAGTGAGCTAAATTCACACTCAAAACAAATAAATTACATGAAAATGATGTGTACGAATCTCTGAATGAGAGTTTGGTTTTGGGTCGTGTGTGATCAAATTTATCAGAATTGATTTCACGTATTCTCATTATCAGAGATGAGTTTTTTTAATGCTCTGTTATTACTAAGGTAGTTTAGATTTTGTATAAGGCTTATGTTACATAGCTTAATTATTAATTGGCTCCAAAAGATTCTGTGAAAGAAAACATTCCATTATTTTAAAGTATCTTTTAATGGTTTCTCCTTTCATTATGTCCTTCAGTAATTAAAATTATATTTGGCAAGTTAATATATCCAAGAATATGTCATTTTTTATTGTGCGACGAGAAACTTTTATTTACATTCATAACTCGATCATTTGTAAATTTTTAAGAACTACTGTACAGTGGTTCAGTGTGATACTGAAGTATGATGTAAAACGGGTAAAAAAAAGTTTTTATTTTATAGGATATCGAATGAACATAGAATGAAAATAGATATATAGGATGAAAACGCAACGTGTCATTTCAAGTAATTTATGAACCTTTTCTGGATCATTTATGGAAAAATCTATTCCCTACTGCAGGATGTCATTTTGCCAAAGTATTGACACTGGACAACATTAAGTTTGACGTTCGTTAGTGCAAAAATTAACTCACGCTATGTTACGTAAAAATTACGCATGTTTAATTTTAAAAGCGTCATCGTAAGTTGGCGTAGTGTTGATGTGGTCCATCACGTAGTGAAATTCTTCAGAACTATTCTCACTTTTAGCACAAGTCTCTTTTACAGGTATTCTAATTTTATCATCGTTTAAAAATGAAAACCCTACCGCTTCAGTGACAATTTCCTATCATTTTTCTTTGCTTCTTCCTCGATTAAACCTGGGAATTTGATGAAAAAAGATTAGTCACTTCTTTTAATACTTGTACTTCATTATCTTCAGTTCGAGTTCGATTATTTTTCGTTTTGGATTTTTACAGTTATAATTATTATCTTTCTCAGGTTTAAAAATAAAATAAAATCTCATATAACATATATACATGATTTTCGTTTAAATATGATTACATATCCTATTAGATATCAATATCGTTTTACGTACAGTCACATGGAAATTTCTATAATTCCGATTTTCATATGGTAGCTCAAATAAAAACTCTAATTTATATTATTATTTTTAATGCTTTGCCTACTGTTATAAGTAAAACTATTTGCAATTAAAGCACGAAAAGAAATTATAATTTTTATTTCATGTTTTAATAAAAACATGATAGATAAATCATGTGATGACTTTATTATTAGAAATAATAGTATAATTTTCTTTTTTACATAATTCTTATTCTTTCTGTTTCTTTCGTAAGAATATCCTGAACGTGTTTTTTTTTTTGTATAATTTCTTTTATGAATTCAGATTAGTTGTACGCATATGTATAAATTGTAGGCGTACTTGTGCCATGTAGTCTATATGAATTTCTATACTTTTATCAAGATACATTTGACAACGTGATTAAAAAATAAGAAAACAAAGTCTGTCTAAGCGATTATAAATAGCACAATTTACGTATATATAGCGTACATACGAGTATATAACATTTAACAAACTTATATGATTTCTTAACATGAAGAAATCGAAACATGGTCATTCGGTCTTTTTTTCTGTAGAATTATTTGAAGAAGGGCCATTATGTTATAAAATTTTATATTACAAAATTTAGATTGTATTAAATCATTATTCTCATGATATCGATTAACTGTGCTACATTTTTTTTTCTTTTTAATTAATATTTTTATTCATAATATTTTTTTTTATTGGAGTGGGTGATTGTGAAAGCTGTAATTGAGAACTAACTTTCCTATTTAAGTATAAATATAAATAAAAATATAAATAATGTCTTAAATAACTTTTTTGCTAAAAAATGAAGCTTTTTCATCGATCAAATTTATGAAAATGATCGTTTTTCTTATTTAAAATGGAGTAAAAAAAAAAACAGAGTAACTAGTAATTTCTGACTTTAAGAATTACCGGTATTCTTAATTCGTTTACATAGAACAAAGTTTCTAATTTTCTCTGTAAAATACAAGGTATAAATAACTTAAAGTGAAATTAATACTTATTTTAATTTTTAAATGTTTGTAGCTTTTGCTTTACTATCAATTCTTCTTTTTTATGTAGCACATATTTGATTAAATTAATTGGAAACGCCTACTTGATAAAAATTTGCATTTACCAACTGGCATTAGATGAATCAATAACGCGTTCGCCTACTTTTACATTTTCAACAAGTTTAAACTTCTGTTTCGTATTGACTTCTGTAAATTATTTTGTTATACTATTATAATTTGATGCGTTCGTCAACAATACAATTACCTTAAATTGCCACACCTAGCATTTATACGTCACTATTCAATTTATTTAATATTATTATTATTATTATTATTATATTTTTTTTTATTTTGCATAACAATTATTAAATAATGTAAACTTAATGAGTTACTTTCATTTTAGAAAAAATTATTTTATTCTTTGTTAGTATTTCTAGTTTCAAAATTCTTTTCAACAAATTTTCATACTTATTTTAATCTCTTTGAAATTATTCATGATATAAATAATGCACTATATATATAAGTGGTGTTAAAGGTTAGGATTCATGTTTATTTTTATAAAGCCTTAAAGAAAAAAACAAGATAATCGCACTTCCTACCTTATGCTAGTTAATGTTAAGGATGGTCTGGATGAAAAAGAAAATCTAGATAAAGAAAATAATCAGAAAGTTGCTCTTTGTTTCAAACAAACAGATCTCAATGAAACCAGAGACAAAGCGAGTCGTTTACTTATGTAGTCAAGGCAGAACTAGTCAGTAGAGTTCTCTTTTCGATGAAGAAGAATTTTTGGAAATTATATTGCTGACAGTTCTTAGATGAGTGAGAAATGAATTTATAAAAGCGTAATGAAACTTCAATATTCACATTTCATTATAATCTTAGTATCGAAATGAAACATTTGTGATTACATGGGACATAAAACCATTAGCACCGTGGCTACCTAAACCAGAATAAAAATATGTTTCTAACAAAAGAAAGAAAAGAGAAAAACCTCGCGTTAAATTTACCTTAAATGAGTCAGTTTAAGGAAACGAGGCATATATTAATTGTAAGTTACGACCGTCAACGGTAGAGTACGGATTAGGAGTAATGACTATTGGTGTAGAACCCGCGTTTAAGGCATGAGGTTTCTTGTTGCAAGATATTGTGTAAGAATCCAATGATGGCGCCCGTTTTTTGCTATTTAAGAATATTATTAAATTAACGATTATTCATTTAGGTAAAAAGCTAAATTAACGCTTGATATAAATACCCTCTTTTTATCTAATGGCTATAAGAGAAAATATTATTTATATTAATAAAAAATGCATCATTGTAAAGGATAACGAATTAAAATATGTTAGTGACAGTAATTAAAAGCTCACCGTCTAATATGAAAGTGAATACAAGTTTATTTTATGAAAGATATTTAAACAAAAGTTCAGCATTTTCTTTTCCGATCAATAAAAAAAAAAAAAAATCATTTCAAAGATACGGCAAATAAAAGCGAATATATGAATACACCATTCAAACACTTTTGTTTGCGTATGAAAAACTGAAAGACGCTGTAATCTGAGATTTTTCTTTTGTTTTTTGTTTATAATTTTTTAAATATTAAAACAAGTACTTTTTACCGATTTATTATTTTTTTTAAATGGATCTCTTCTCATTAATATTTTAAAGACTGTCGAAAAGAAAATATTTTTAAAAAATCACTGTAAATTTTTATTTCAAATAAAATTATTGAAAATTATTCAACATTGGGTATATAGATTATGAAATATCTTATTTGATTTAGAAATCAAGATAATTACAAAGTGTATTTCATTAATACACTTTTATTTCATATTGAAATTCACTCTCTTGAGTAAAAGATTTGATTTAAAAAATTAATTATTACACCTCTGAATTTAGCAATTATTATAATTAACATTTAAAAATTTGTTATTCGAATAATATTTTTATTGTGTTTGTAAATTTATTTCATTCTCGTTACTATTTATTATTATTTTTTTTTTTTAATAAGATAACGCAGTTGTGTAGGCAACTGTATGAAAATTATGTTGCAAGATGTTAAGTGTAATGTTAGAATAGAGGTGAAGCACCTTTGCTCTGAACTAGAATTGCAGTTAGTGTGTAGTATAAGCGAGATGAAAATGAAGATGAAGCCAGAAAGACCTGGTCGAAGAAGGCTGGGCCGCGGTCGGTTGTAGCCGGTCCAGTTCAGATGGCCTGGCCATTAACCAGACTGGCTACATAACCGCTAGACAGGTTCAACCACTCCACTTTTTCTCCTTTTCTTACTTTATTTCTCTTTCTTTTATTTCTTTCTTATTTTCTTCTCTTTTCCTCTCATTACATCACCACCTGACCCGCCTCTCTTGTTCTTCCTTCCTCTTAGTTTAAGTCGCTAACTGGCACTGTTCACTTGCATTCACTTACTGTAATCTCCTTTTTTTATTATTTTTTCTATTCAAATGTATTTATTTTTTATTCATTATATCAACTCAGAAAACGATATTACATTGTTTTGAGGAGTAGAAAGACTACTATTAAGTTTATCGATAATCTAGAGTGATAATAATGTGCTCTTTCTTATATTGATTTTTTACACATTCTGCCAAATCAAACTGGTTTCCGATTATCATTTTTGTTTGTAACTAATTTTTGTTGTGCATAACAGACATAATATTTACTTGAATTACTATAATCTTCCAGTTTTTCTTTATATTTTTTATGGTTAAGTTTTGTGTGTGTTTGTTTCTTATATATACATCTTTGTTCCGTATTGTATTTTTCATTTCTATATCGTTTCTAATGAAATGGATGCAAAGAAATTTTCATCAGAAGTTATGAGTTTCTTGGCACTGTGTATTTTTAACGCCTACGCTTGTTATTTATTATGCATATTATTTTATTGTAAAATACAAATTTTAATTGTTTTTGTTTCTAAAATTAAAATTATATGCATAACTGTATATATATATTTCTTTTTTCTTTCTTTTGAAAAGGATTAATCTTAAAAATAATTTATATTGAGAAAAATTCTGTTTGACGTATCAAATATACGAGTATTTTTTTAATGATAATTAATACAATTACTTACATCGAACAGAAAAACTTTTAACATGAAATTATAGTTGTTAATATGCAAAGAATGAAATCTGTTTATTAATTTTTCATATAATTACGACGTAACGAGAGAATTACCCGTTGCATTATGCTTTTGTTTTACAAGGCTACCATTCATGCACATTACTGCAATCAATTTTGAAGTACATTGGAAAACTCAGCAACAATACACGAATTACTTGTGTGAGGTATGTAGAATACAATACAAACTACGTTTCGTTTTTTACAAAGATTTTGAGAACAAACCGATTCCATGAAATAACTTCATAATATAAATCATAGAATAGTTTTATATTGCTACAAAAAAAAGTTTATAAAATATATTTCTGAAAAATAGTAAGTAGTAATCCACTATTTATCAAAAAGATGTATTAAGAAACATTTTGGTTGACGGCCATCGTGTTTTATATCGGCTCCGTAGTTGAGAGTGATATTTTTGGCTTTTATTGTTTGGGTAATGTGTTGTTGAGACTTATACTGATATAATTGACTGTGTACTGGGGCTACATTTGCTATTTTCGTGTTTCCCTTGTTTGGTCTTTGGTCGGGGGGGGGGGGATAGCGCTTGTTACTGTTGTGAGCAACTCGCTTTTACGCAGTGATTGATATTTTCTGTCTATGCGGTAAGTACTGTTTGTATCGTTTAATTTTTTTTTTTGTACTGTTTGAAATTATATTAATTACCGAAAGTTACAATTTTGTGTTTGGCTAATGTTTGTTTCATTTTGTTTATTAATCCAGTTGCCTAGTGACTGTTAATATTGGTAACCGATAAACACATGATGATTGAATAGGCTTCTCGGCTTTTGGTCTATGTTTATAAGAAATTTTTCGTTAGGGAATTTTCCTCACCAGACTTTATCGGTTTGTTTACATCTAGAACATGGTTTAATTTATTGTTCTGATTAACTGTTATGGATGTTGTCTGTAGTTTTGTTTTATTAGTAACATTAGTAACACTAGTTACTTGTTAATGAACTTGTTTAATTTTTTTTTACTATAATACAATATCTGTTCAATGTCACGTAAGACTGGCACTTGTTCTACTTCGGCAATGGAAGAGAACCCACGGAAGGAAATGAAAGAGTTTTTTTAAGATTAGTAGAGAAGATATTCATGAAAATAGGAGAGGGTTTACTATTGGGGAGACTTCTCCTTCGCACTGCTCGGACAGAACTGACCGTGATGAGAAATGTTCTAGTGGCTGGGCATCTGAAGAGATATGGAACAGGGACACCTGGATGATCAAAAACAGGGTACGAGGCGTACTAAATCCAGATCTTCCCCTATGCTGAAAGAGAGTTCAAAGAGGAGGCTAGGTGTCACCGATAGTTTGGATTCTGACCGGGAAGGGTGTTCGTGTCCCGGGGATCAATCTCAGGAGAATCAAGTGGAAAGGATCGCCCATTGATTCTCTAGAAGGCGGGGCTTTGTCGGGTACATGAAGTTGGAGTGTTAGATTTTGTAGCAATGACTTTGCTTAGGAAACTTCATGGTGAAACAATTAAATTGGATAGGATTTGCAAGGATAATCGAAACACTAAGACAGAGTTGAAGGATCTAGCGTCTCGAATTAGTGTATTATTGTATATTGTATTAGTGTACTCTTGTTCAAGGTCGGCGATGCTTGTAAGGAATGTCGTAGAACCGAGTCGAAACCAATGATGGACACTGCTACTCAGACTGAGGAACTGTCTATAGGACTGATGTGTGTGGAGGGTAGGCAGGCGGCGATACAGGAAAGGATCGAAGCTGCCCTTATTTCTGGGACGCATGGACTGTGAGAGATGATTGATGATAGGTGGTCCAAGGATCGCTTCCAAACGGTTACTGTTTTCACTGAGATTCCTCCGGATAGGATGAATCGGTCTGTTTATTACCCCAGGACGGATAGACAAAAATAGTGACTTTTTGAGGCTACTTGGGGATAGTTCCCAAACTATAAGGAGGAGATTAGATTCTGAGGTTGATATATCTAGTAGTACATTTATTAAGGATTCTGGTTCAATAGCGATCATATACCCGGAAGATGATGATGAAGAGGAGCGGTTAACCCTGGCTATGGTCTTGGATGGTGATGTCGGGAACATGATAACTCACTCATTGAAACCATTAAAGAAGGCTTTTAATTCCACTGCAAAGAAATTAAGGATTTGCTGTCCGGATGATAATTGTGGGAAAAGGGTGACAAAGATTATCGAATATTGGAATCGCAGGAACTCTGTTACGACGGACAATTTGTTTCTTCACTCGATTAAAGTAGATGGGTGAAGACAACCGCGGCCAGTGGGACTGGCCTCCATTCTGGTGACGGTTACAAAGGTAGGGACCAGATACGCCGATCTTTTTCGGATGGTGAAGAATGGTCTTAGAACCGATCTCGCTGAAGAGATCCTATCAGTTAAGAAAGGAGTAGGGGAAGAGGTCAAGATCAGGGTGGATGTTTCATTCAATAAAAAAGGGGATCTTGTGCATCGACTTGATAGCAAACCGGAGGGTGCGTCAATAGTAGATAATTCGTTGGACTGACAGTGGTCCGCTTTCTCTGTCAAAGGAATGGGCCAAGATGTACGGGAGGATGAAATAATTGAAGCTTTCAGGAAGATGACTGATGAAAAGACGTCGGTAAAGGTATTGACGATACGCCCCGCTTATGGGGATGCGAAAGGGGCTATGGTGCTTCTACCCGCTCGAATGGCGGAATCATTGAAGGCCAAGAGCCGAATTGTTATTGGATGGCATAGCTGCCAGTTAGAGGCTTTCCGTGATGACTTGCGGTGTTTCCGGTGCTGGTGGTCGGGGCATTCCATACTGTATCATGTTGTGGCCCACACAGCACCGGAAAATACTTTAGATGTGGGAGAGCTGGACATATCGTCGAGGATTGTCAAGTGATTTCAAGGTATTTGGACTGCAAGGAACGAGGGCATCGTACGGGCAGTTATAACTGATCCGTACGGAATGGAGGATGAAAGTGATTTGTGATTGGTGAGCACTGGTAGGTTCTGGGGGATGGGACAGCCCTCTGTGGAGCTTTAGTTTGTCTTTACTTGTAAGGATGGTCTGCAGTGATGACACACGGGCACTCCTCAATTTCTGCATTGGAGTGGTGTCAAGAAGACTGTTGCTAATACATGAGATACCTTTCGCTGGTTCACGAAGAAAAGAGAATGATGTCGTATGACGGACGATTACATGAATAATGACGAAACCCCGATGGAAAGAAGAGAGAGTGGTTCGACATGTCGAACAAACCGCATCGAGGTTGAGCTATGCTTAATTGCGGGTCCGATCTTGGAGCGGTGAGAGCGGTTTAGTCGGTAGGGGCAGGTTAAATATGCACTTTATTACCATCATAGCGGGACCTGGTTAATCTGCCCCACCATCTATGCAGACTAGCTCGGGGTGACTCGCACCCCCTGTTCAGAGCACGTCACTTCCTCCTGATGACCCCACAGGGTCATCACGAGGAAGTACATACCAGTAGTACATTGCTCAGAATGTACTTCATACCAAAAGTACATTACGTACTGGTACATACCAGTACGTAACTGTTATTCCTTCGAAACTCGTCGTAAAAAAAAAAGATAGTATTAAGTACACTTATTTCTGAAATCTTTGGAAGAATATATATTTATAATAGCATACAATTTCCGTTTATTGTTTTGCTTTTTTAACCTTTTAAAATGAAGTGTAATTAAAAAATACATAACTTTAATGAAGAAAAAATTTACAAAGCAATTTTTTTAAACATACATTTCACATGGTAATACAATTACTGGTTATTTAAATTTTTCCTTAATCATATTATTTTTATTATTATTTTTGCAAGTTTTATTACTGATTGCTTACAAAGGTAAACAATTTTGCGTGATTTTCATCTGTATACCATTTTTATCTTTATTTTAATGCAGTAAGCGGCTGTACCGATTTCATATTTTATAATTATATTTGTTTGCCTATTTGAATTTTAAAATCTATACGATGTTAATTACTTTTTGACAATGTAATATCAAAGGGAAATTAAAAACCATCATCAGTACTAAAAGTATTATTTGTGTGCGCATGTGTTTGTTTCCGTCTGGTGTTCGTTTGGGCTGGATGATTACATTGTTCCCGGAAATTGAATTTTGCGATCGAATTAATGTAGAAAGGTCAATGTTTACCGAAAAGGGATCACTAATTCTATTCTCTCTGTCTATTTTACTGGTTATTTTAAAGAGAGGAAATGTATTTGAATCAACTGTATCTTTATGGAAATATTTGTGTGTGGGTGTTTGCGTGAGCGCGCCAGCGTATTAAGAGATTATGAAAGTATTTATTCTTATTTTTTTATGCTTTACTTTACTGATTCCCAGTTTTGGTTTAACGGATGATCCTTCAACTTTTAATAACCGATTACTTCGTTAATTATTTGTTAAAGTGATGATTAATTTTACTCACCTTCTTGTTTCGTCTATTATATCGGAGTTGAAAAAATCAAATTTTAAATACGGTAGATTACTTTCTTTCATTAATTTTTACGGTAATTTTAATTTTTTTATTAATGATTCATTAAATGAAGTAATTAAATTAGTTTTGAATTGTTGAGTAAAATTTTCTACCACTAATTGTAATAATATGGGTATTATTTATTTATTTATTTTTGTACTCATCATAATATTATTGTTGCATGTTTCTATTTTCTGATATTGTTATTTGCACAGTATAACTTTAATGTTTATTTATCCTAAATGGTTACGTTTGCTTTATAAATTGTTAATTTACAACGTTTAAATTTTTTTCAAGTTCAGTTTTTTTAACATAATTTTTGTCCTGTTATATTTATTTAAATTTTAAATATTTGAATTATATTTTCAATATATGTTTATTAAACGTTTATTTTTATTTTTGTTTCATAATATATTACTTATTTTTACTGTTATATAAATTAATTAAAATAATTAACCTTATTAGGTAGCGGACTATATGTTGAAGTTTATACTTCGGATTTGTAGGTAAAATAAATAAACCGTCATTCACTCTCGGTTTTTGTATGTTTGCATAAGTATATTTATATATATTGTTAAAATCTGTGCATCTGGTCTTTCAGGATTAACCAATTTGCCTTAATTATATTCAAATGAAGAGAAATATATCAATAAAAAAAAGAGGTTTGTTTTTTTATTGATTCCGGAAACTTCATTTTTAATTAGGCTAAACTAATTGACTAAAATTATTGATTAAATCAGTTCTTAATTAAATCAGTTGTATAGTGGATTACTTTTAAAAATTTCTTAATGAGTTAACTTGGTTAAAATTAACCAAATTAACTTATGTTATGGAAACTCTAAATCTCAATAGCTTTTATTATCATAATATTATTAATGGTGATGGTAATTATAACTAATATTATAACAACAACAGTAATAATATTAATAGTTGTTTTTTTTTAAATTTATTTTAGGATTAATTTATGAACAATATTCTTTATCAATGATTAGTGTTGAAAATTTAACTTCCTATCTCAGTTTAATTAAAACATATTGGTATTTTTATATTTCGTTTCCTTTATTTTATTCTGATTTTAAATTTTGTACGTACTTTTTAAATTCGTAGATACTAATGGACTTTAGTTATTAATTAAAATAGCAAAAAAAGTATTTCTTTTAAATACTGGCAATTCGTAGCGAATATTTCACATCTTAGCAAATTTTAAAACTGCTTTTTTTATATTCTCGATTATCTATTACATATATCAAAAATTAAAGTAAAGTATTTACCTTAGGTTCTGATTTTATTAAGTAATTAATTATTTTTAAGACATTAATCTCTTAAATTCAAGGTATATTCTCAGTGTACTTTTAACCACGTTAGAAGCATTATTTTCTCTCATTTTTAACGTACCGAACAAATTAATGAGGTTGTGCCGCGCCTATCCGTAATATTTTCTTATACAAGTAATAAATTAAGCGCAAAAATGCCACGTAAAACGGCCAACCCGGGTATCGGCCCGTAGAACTTGGTTCTGTAGTACTGGAGCCAAGAAAACTTGGCAAACCTCTCAAGAAACCCCTACCCATTGAACTCTAGATGGGAAATGGAAGGCTACTCGTCACAATGCCGAGTGGCCCAGTTCGATTGGGGTGGGAATGAGTGCCATTTAACTCCGAGTAACCCTTGTTTGGTAAGACAAAATCATTGCCAGTGAATAATTCAAATTAAGTAACAAAAAGCGATATCTTTAATATTTTCTTACAATTTTAAAAGATTATAATTAAATAATTGCTTTTTATTTATTGTATTTTACAAAAAAATTAATTAAAAAATTTGTTTGTCCCAAATTTCTTAATGCGGACTAATTTTAATTATTTATTCTAGCGTAAAGATATTAAGTAGATAGACTCGATAAAACAAATTAGGTAGTTTTTAAATTTCATAGAAATAACTTTACAGGAATTTTTCATTTTAATTTAGATTCATTGTTTCAGATGAATATCGAATTAACAATTGTTAATTTCTTTATAAGTTTACGCTTAGCGTATTAATACCCGACTTGGTTTTCCCGTTTAGTAACTTTGCTTCACGTCGTTTACAGGCCAGCTTTTCTAAAGTAATTGTTGTAATTCTCTACTTGAAGGGGTGGATACCTTTCTCTTTACAAATACTTGTTTGCAAACTTTTAATTAGGTGTCGCCTAAACCTTTTCTTCTTGTAATTTCTATTTACATTCTGTTAAAGTCAGACTACTGTCCCAGAAAACCTTTCATGCTTCGTAATTCTTACACACACAGTCTTAACGTGAATTTGTTTTATTAAGATTCATTTATCAACGTTTTGGATAAAAGTATGAGTTCTAATTAGATGATTATATTAAATAATGTTCGTGGAAGGAAAGATATGTATTTCATATTTAGGAAGTGTGACACTTATTTATCGTTTATATTAGGTGTTTATATAATGCTAAACTATTCGTTTTTAGATTCGCTTCGGTTTTCTATTCTGAAACGATTTTGCCGATTCTTGATTTAATAAATTTTCTTGTACAGTTAAGTTTTCTTGTCTACACTGAAAAAAGAATATTAAAATGCATTTCTCATTACTCTTTCTTTTTAAATTTTTTTCGTTTAAGTAGTTGCTCCGAGCAATAAAAATTAATCTACAAAACTATGAAGTAAATCAATAATCCTTATTTTATAGTACATTAAATTATATAGAATTATTTCTCATAGCTTCATCGACTTAAATATATGTTTACAAAATTGGGTCGAGTATTCTTGTCGTAATAAAGAGAGTAGTACTGGAAAGATTTGCCCTAATCAATGACAGAATGGCCTACGACCATCAAGTGCACAACATGTGGTGCATCATGTTTACTACCTGCTAAACTCTGACTGTAGCATCACAAATCACCTACTTAATGTTTTGTCTTAAACAGTGTAAGTAGATTGCAAACTAATCGTCCATTGCAATCAATGTCAATATGTATTTGTTGAAATTAATCCACAAAGCAAGATTGTTTTTTATTCACTGGCATTACAGGTTATTCACTGGCAAATTTGTTCCTGTTTGGGGGACTCATCAATGCCAGCCGCCGGAAATACCACGCCGACTACAACGGATTATTGTTCGGATCGGACTTCTTACCAATATACGCTGTGTGTTCCACGAGAGGCTCTTTATTTCTTCTACTGATTCACTTGAATACTTACCGTTTATTACTTCAATGTGGCGATACTTTTAGACAGTTTGTTTCTGTCAAAACACGATCTGGAAAAGCAGAGATCGATCTATGCAAAAAAGACCAACGATTCCTCACTATTCCAAACTTCATTCAGGTGACCATTGGACACTTTAATGTCATCTTCAAGATGCTGACAGCTTCTTTTGCTTGTAGATATTTAATCAGATTTTTCGCACGATCAAAAGTAGATGGTAAAGCCGAAACGCTTATTTGTCGTGTGAGTGATCCAAGCCTCTGTTGGGTCGAAAAAGCAGAGATCGCTATGCGCGAAAAGGCCCAAAGTTTCTCATACTAATCTAAACGTCAATAAGCTGACACTGGATTTTTCACACAATCAATAGAAGTAGTAAATTCGAGACGTGTGCTAACTGAAATTGCCCTCAGAGAAAGCCAGAACTCTGAAACGATCTGAAATGTAGCGTGCCTTGATTTGTAATTTTTTTTTCCGGATTAGATTCCTAATTAATTTTAATTAAATTCTTACCAGTTAATTTTTTTTTATTTTCGTTTAATCTTTGTTTATATAAATACTGCCAAAATTTAGTGAAATAAAAAAAAATATTATTTAGATATAATATGGAATATAATGGACGCTGAGGCTATGTTTTAATCATATATTAGTATTGATTTAAGTTAAAAATTACGCATTGCGTAAGGAAATTAAAATAAGAATTAATTTTAATCACTATTTGTAGTACAGCATTTCATTATACTCGTACTGCACACTAGGAGATTCTTCTATAGTATGATATTAAAAAATAAAATAAATTCTGAACTTATATTAAAAATAGCTGCTGGAATGACTTGATCAGAAATAAAACAACAGCAGGTTTTATCTGACCTCACAGGAAGAAACAGTTTTGTCACGTGTGGCCTGTACAGTCTTGTAAGTCAGATACATATGTGACAGGCGATTTGGCGCTTCGATTCATTGCTTAGGAGTTTTTTTTTTTTTTATATATTGTAATTATAATATTAAATTTTCCACAATTATTTTAACGACTTTCTAATAAATTTATAGTTTTTTCTCTCTTTTGTTTGTAACTGAAATAAAAATTTAAATTTTTGAGCACTTAAATATAAAATTATTTAAATAACATTGTGTGTGTTATTTTGTATCCAGGTACATTCTTATTACCTTATATAAAGTGGTACTATTGTAGATAGCCCTTTTATATACTTATCTATGGGCTAATTGATATATATTTTTTTTAAAACACGCAGAACCAGAACTCTATTTTTAAAAAAGATCATATAATTCCGCACTTGTATAATTGCAGTATTCATTTAATTTCGTATTAAAATGGATGCACGCTTATACAAGTCTTACTAATATTTGATCGTATATACAAATACATACACACGCGCACATTAGTCGTATACTGGTATAGCTTTTGTTATCGTAAAAACAATTTTGCTCTAATAAAATAGCTTTAGGTTGCATATAAACGTTTTCGATCGGGACGGTAATAGTAGTTGAAACTAGGTTCATGAATTATGTAAGGTCCTATCTACAAACCAGCATTTAAAATGATCTCTTTGTCAGTCTCTCATCTTTTCTTTCTTGTCTCACCTCTTTCTCACTCTCAAATTACATCATTGCACACACTGCGCAAGCGTAAAGTCGTCCTATTTATACTTTCTAGCCTGTATCTATCTGTAGTTCACGATTTAGCAGATATTTTCGGTTTGTTTTTTTTTTTTTTTAAAGAAGTTTTTCATATAATGTAATTTAATGATACATTAAATTTTATTCGTAGCACTGAGTATAACATGTTAACTTGTTGGATTCTGTAATTATTTGGCCGAAATTTTACAATTTTCTAAAATTTGATGCTAATTTACCTAAACCACCATTTGAAGAATATTATCAGTGTTAAAAAGAAGCTACCTAGCTGGTTTTATTATCTTTTTTATTGCTCTGATTTCTTTAATATTTTATTTTGCATATTTTACTAGTTAAAAGTTATATGTGTTATCATGTAAATTTATTTTTTTTTATTTTACGGCAATATTATTGAGTTTTAATCATATAGTAACATAGAAAATTCTTTATTATATAAGCATAAATTCATGAAAATCTTTGTTCTAAATATTCTTTTAATACAAGTAACACTTAAAGAAGTCTAATTAAATTCTTTAACTGTTACATCAAGCAATCGAAATAATACAATTTTTTTTTCTTCAATTATTTGACTGGTTTGTTGCAGCTCTCCAGGTTTATCTATCTTGTGCTAGTCTTTCATTTCGGTATACCTCCTACATCCTACATTTCTAAAAATTTGTTTTACGTGTTCTAAACGTTGTCTCCCTGCACAATTTTTCCCATCTACTCGTATCTGTCCCTCCGAATTCAAAGCGACTGTTCCAGGATGCCTTAATATGTTGGTGTATAAGTTTGTCTCTTCTTTTAACTAGGTATTTTTCCAAATGCTTCTTTTTTCATTATTTTGCCGCAATACCTATTAATTTGTCGCTTTATCCACCCATCGGATTTTTATCATTCTGTAGCACCACATGTCAAAAGCTTCTAATATTTTGTTCGTAGGTAATCCGATCATCCAAGTTTCACAAAGTTACGCTTCAAATATATACTTTCAAAAATGTTTTTATGATGTTTAAATTAATTTTTCATGCAAACACTGACTGAAAGCTCGTTTCGCCTGTGCTATTCGCCATTTTATATCACTTCTGCTTTGTCCATCTTTCGTAATTCTGCTTCCCAAATAACTAAATTCTTCTACCTCCGTAATCTTTTCACTTCCTATTTTTACATTCAGTGATTCATCTATATTATTTCTATGTTTCATTACTTTCCTTTTGTTGTTTATTTTCATGCGCTAGTTATTGCGTAGGACTTCATCCATTCCATCCAAAGTTTCTCCTAAATCTTTTTTAATTTCTGTTATATTTACTATATCATCAGCAAATCGTTGCATTTTTATCTTTACGCTTTGCACTGTTACTCTGGATTTAAATTGTTCTTTAACTTCATTAACAGCTAGTTCGACGATTAACGATTAAAAAGTAACGAGGTTAGGGAATATCCTTGTCGGATTCCCTTTTTTATTACTGCTTCTTTCTTATGTTCTTCGATTATTACTGTTGCAGTTTGGTTCCTCTGTAAATGTTAGCATTTGTTCCTGTATCTCTATACTTGAACCCTAAATTTTAAAAAATGCTGAAATTTTATTCCAGTCACGTTATCAAATGCCTTTTCTAAGTCTGTAAATGCCATGTGCTTTGGACAAGGTCGGACAAAGATCGGGACAAGGAAAATTTCTTCCCTTGTCCCGATATTTTTTCTGAAACCAAATTGGTCTTCTGCTAATACTCTTGATTCTTCTGTACAGAATTCTAGTTAAGATTTTTGATGCGTGACTAGTTAAGCAAAATGTTCTTTATTCTTCACATTTATGTGTTCCTGCTTTCTTTGGAATCATGACAATAACACTCTGTTTAGTGTCTGACAGAACATTCCCTTTATCGTAAACATTAGACACAAGTTTTTTTAATGTATCTATTGTTTCTCCACCTGCATTGCGCTGTAATTATGCTGGTATCCCGTCTATCCCAAGAGCCTTTCTGACATTCAGATCTTTTATTGCTCTATTAAATTCAGATCTCAGTATTGTATCTCCCTTTTCATCCTTATCGACTTCTTCTTCTTTCTTTATAACACCAGTTTTTAATTTATTTTCTCTGTGCAATTCTTCAATATATTTCACCCTCCTATCGACGTTTCTTTTCTATTATAAATCGGTATACCATCTTTATTTAACACATTAGATTTTAATTTATTAACTGCAAAATTCTCCTTTACTTTCTTGTATGATCCGTCTATCTTACCAGTAATCATTATTTCTCTTTCCACTAATGAACACTTTTCTTTAATCCTTTCTTCTGTCGCCAATTTGTATTTCCTATTTATAGAATTTCTTAACTGTCGAAAGTTCCTTTTACCTTCTTTATCACTTGCATTCTTATACTTTCTATTCATCCATCAGCTGAAAAACATCCTCTGTTATCCTAGATTTTCTATCGGTTCTCTTTGTTCTGCCTAAGTTCGCTTCTACTGATTTCAGAATGTCCTTTTTAATATTCTTTCATTCTTCTATATTTTCTACCTTATCGTTTTTACTCAAACTTCTTGCAATGTTCTCAAAATTCTTTTTTACCTCCTGTTTCTTAAGTGTCCCTAAATTCCAACGATGCATATGACCCTTTTCTTCAGGTTTTTAAACCCTAATCTACATTTCATTACTACTAAATTATGATCGCTACCAATTTCTGCTCCAGGATATGATTTGCAATCGAGGAGTTGATTTCTAAATCTTTGTTTAACCATGATGTAATCTATCTGATGACTTGCAGTTTCACCAGGTTTTTTACATGTATATATTCTCCTATTGTGATTTTTTTAACTGGGTGTTGGCAATTACTAAATTATACTTCGTGCAATACTCAGTAAGTTGGTCCCCTCCGTTCATTCCTTTTGCCTAGGCCGTATTCACTCAGTATATTTCCTTCCTTGCATTTTCCGATGCTTGCATTCCAATCTCCAACTATTATTAATTTTTCATCCTCTTTTACGTGTTTAATTGCTTCGTCAATTTCTTCGTATACACACTCCACAACAGTCGTTGACTTAGGTTTTGATTTTATCCTTAGTATAATAATTCTACCACTAAGCTTTTAGAAATGCTCTATCTTCTTGTTCATTGCAATACCTACTTCTGTCTAGCCTTTATTTGACGCTGAGTTAATTATTCTAAAATCACCTGACCAAAAGTCGTTTTCCTCTTCCCACCAAACCTCCCTAATTCCTACTACATCTACATTTAACCTATCCATTTCCCTCTTCATATTTTCTAACGTACCAACCTTTTTTAGACTTCTAACATTCCACGTAGAATGTTATTGATTCGTAGACTGTTAATGTGACTCGTAGAATGTTATTTTTTAATTTTCTAGTAACCCCTGTCTTAGTAGTTCACACCCGGAGATCCCAACGGTGGATCGTTTACCTCCGGAATTTTTTACTAAGGAAGGCGGCTCCATCTTTGATTTATTAAATTGCAGTGAGCCACAGTTTCTTGGAAAAAATACAACTTTAGTTTTCCTTTGCTTCCAGCTTAAAATATTAGTGTACATTAAAATCAGAGACGCCATTTTATATTAACTTTTATTTAAAGTTGGGACTAAATTATATTAAAAAGTGTTACCATTCTATCTTCATTGAATTAAGAATTGTAATATATTTATGTATAATCATAGATTATTTAATGTTGCTGATTATCTTTGAAAGATAATCCTTTTTTTTTTTTTTTAATAAATAATTTATGTTAATACGAATTGTAAAATTTTGGCCTCATTGAATTTATGCATTTCAGTGTGCAAAGAATATTAAATAATATTATAAATTAGTTAATAGCTTTACCACCCTAAGTAAATTAAACATGTAAATAACTAAAGCATTAACAGTGCTATATTAATTGTTTTGTAATTCATAATTTTATGAATTAAAAACAAGAAAAAAAAAATGGTTTAGAGCTGCTTCACCTTTAACAGTAAATGATGTCACTGATTTAAAACGTAATATATTCAACTCTTTAAATTCGTTATTATTGAGACTGATTTATAACTTTAAATATTTCCGATATTTACCATTTTTAGGAGAAAACTTGTAACGAGTTTATGTTGCATTAAGATGTACAGTTTTAGCCAAGATATGTTACTGTTTTGTATGTAATAATTAAATTTAGTTATTAATTAATTAGTTATTTTTGTATTTAAAATATTTTAAAGTTAAAAAAAAATGAACAAAATACAAGCTGCCTAAGAAAGTTTGTATTTTTTTTTTAATTTTTGTTAAAATTCTTTATTTAAAAACGATTTTTGTTAGGAGTTAAATGTCTACTTTAATTTTTTTTTAAATAATAATTTTACAGCAAAATGGATTTGTCGTAAATATTTTTATTCTGCTGGTAATATTTTGTTTTATTTTTATCCCTTATAAATATTTTTGTTGGATTTGCTACTTTATTTATTATACACTACATGTAATGACTCTTCTCTTATCGAGTTGTAATTATTTTGTATGTAAATATTGTTTAGTTGGTACATTTACTTGGCATATTTATTATAACAGTTTCATTAACAGCTTAAAATAATATTTACTAGACATTTGAGACAAGGTTGTTTCCTTTTTCACCCACCGTACAGTTACATTTTGCCGTTTGTTTGGTTCCTAAAAGTTATGTAAGATACGCTGACTTTTTTTTCAGTTCCTACGATTAATTTTTAATTATACCACTTTGTATTTTGTAATCAATGTTCACAAATTTTTGACGGCAGTGCTTTAGAAAGATGTTTTCTTTTAAATAAATTTAAAAATACGTTATTTCCTAACACAATATAAGAGCCGGGCTCCGTAGCCGAGTGGTAGCGTTTCGGCCTTTCATCCGGAGGTCACGGGTTCGAATCCCGTCAGGCATGGCATTTTCACACACGCTACAATTCGTTCATCTCATCCTCTGTATATATAACCTAACGATGTTAAAAAAAAAAAAAAAATGTAAGAAGTGTGCAAAGTGTAAGAAGTGTGTACATACGAGGATGTATGTTATATACTCGTATATATATATAAAACGAGAAAATATGAAATTACTTCTATAAAATTTGTACTGTGGAGAAACAACAGACACTAGGTCTATGTTAATGAGGCTTAAGAAGACCTAATCCTAGTGAAGAGATCTTTTCTCCCCTCAACCATTTCTCATCATTTTTGTGAACATTCTCTTTTATTCAGTTTAGTCTAATATTTTTCTTCAGGCTTTATTTTTATTATCGTTACATTAGTGTCCAATAATTTACTGTATTTAAATTAATAAGATGTTTTATAAAAAAAATGCAACTCATATTTTATTGAGCAAGGAAGAAAAATATTAACTTATGTGTTTAAGAAAAGAATTTTAATGTAAAATATTTTTTTAATTCTGTTTTTTTTTTTTTTTTTAATGAATGTTATTATTTTCTGCCAGTAGGTTTTGCTCTTTTATGTGCAGTTTCAGATTACGTATCGTCTTTTTTTTTATAATTTTTACATTTATCAAACGTTTATTCGTAAACTTCATTTTATGGGCCATAAATCTTTCCAAATTAGAGTTAGATGTTATAGTGTTCTGTAGTAGCAGGTATGCTGAGTTAATAGTATCACGAGGTCAATAATTTTATATCCTATTGTCTATCCTTTCATTTATTCCTGCTCCTTAATAAGCATATTTATTTATGTATGTATTTATGTATAGAATTTCACATAAATTCATTTTCTTTCCTTTATTTCTTAGCATAAAATATTTTAATGATGATTTTTTTTCGTGAAAATTTATGTTTATTTTATAAATAATGAGTAGTAAGTAGTGTTGTTTGTTTTAAAGTATTCATTTCTGTTGGCTTATATTTTTCTTTTCTAACTCTTTTTGTTGTCCCATGTATAATACAGGATTTACGGGAAATAATATTGGTGTCTTAAATCTATTTAATTTTACTTAACAGTAATAAATAGCAAATAAAATTAATGAATACATGTTACAGTTTTCCTCTACAATTGTTCAATTTGAACATATTTTGACGTGCAGCACACATCCAACTGACAGAAGAGTTCGTCCTATATTTTAACCAGCTTGTCCTAGATTAATGGAAATGATATATGTCTTTTATTCCTGTGCTTCAAATCAGATTGGTCAGAAGGTAGCGGAGGCACATACATAAAATTATTTTTAAAACCCGAAAGGAATAAATGACGGGTGCAGATCGGCTGACCTTGAAGATCGCCACAAACTAGCTTTGTCATCAGGTCCATGCAGACTAATCCAGCCGTAGGAGAAAATATCATTCAACTGATCCCTTACAGAGTTATTGTGATGAGAAGGCGCACCCAAATAAAATTATCTGGTCTTTCTATTGAGGAAATAACCTGGTAAGTAGCATTTCCAAATATGCAACTTCTGTTGTGCTTGCTTTGGGGAAAATGGCCTGTGTAATTGTCATCGGAATATTGCACATTTAATTTTGGGGAGTCTCTTTCACTTTGTAGAGTTCATAGGAGTTTCCTGACCCCATGTCTTCCCCTACGGGTGTTGGGATGACCCCAGATACGAACATTATGTATGTTAACCTTTCTTAAAGAATTTTTAGAACTATGTAGGAAAGACTCGACACATTCAACATTTTCCTGTGCTCTTTCCTTTATACACACATCCGGTTGTTTCAAACTGATTATGCCATCGTTGCATTTTATTATCGCTTGTAGGATTAAGATTAAACTTTCTGCGGAACGTATGTTACTAAAGATTCATATTTAGTAAACTGGAAAACACAGAAGGCTTTCTATTCAGGAGTAACTTTTTTTGATAGGGGCGCTATAAGCGTAAAAATAGGGAATCGATTTACGGCCATGCGAGAAAATAATATTGCTCTTTGATTTTAGCTTTAAATTATCACAGTGGAATAGATATTACAATAAATTAGTACCTTGATATTCTTTTTTAACACTTCGTATTGAATATTGAACGTGATGAACGGTTTTCTTATTATGCTGTACTTCTTTTTTTTGGTAGTTGGTTTTCATTTTCATATTTTTGACATACTGTTTTGATACTACAGTATAGTACAACATTAATTTAATTTTTCTAAACACTTCTGAGTTCTTTTTTATGTTAAAATATATAATATATTCCATTACTATTTATCATGTCTGAGTTTTTCTTCTACTCTTATTTTCTTCTACTTATTATTATTTCATATATATACATATATTTTTGTTTTTATAATTAATCATTTTCTTTGAAATTCTGTTTTACCATTCTCTATTATTTAATAATTATAAAATTCAAAAATAATGTTTTAAAGAATTAAATAACCAAACAAGGTGAAATATGGTAATATGAACTTTTTATTGATATGCCACTTAATTTTATAATTTTAAGGTAGAAAAACCAAAAATCATTAAAATGCCGTTTTTGCTTAAGTTACACTCTAAGAAGGTTGAATGATGGTTAGTTATTTCTTCTTTGATGGTACTTTGTATTTTGTAATTATGAAACAGTCGTCTACATGTCACATGTATTTTGTATCGTCACACAAACAGTCAAATACACACTCTTGTTTAAATCTGTAACTTTATGTTTTATCAATATATTCAGTTTTATTGTTATTTTTATCTTAAACCTGTAGCAGTTGAAATATCATACAAGGCGTGTATGTTTCACGATAAAAAATGATTATGGCATGAAAATTTCATGCCTTTCGAATCATCCCACACTATTCTACATAAATATTTCCTACAACTTTTTTTTCAGTGGAATTTGAACACTTTGAACTCTTGTCTCTGCATGTCTTTTATCCTGTCAATGACTGTTCTTCAGTGTGAAAATAGTATGTAATAACGCTTTACTAGTTCACATTTCTCTTTTATTATTTTATACCGAAGAAAATGGTATTTGATTCAGAGGTAAGGATCAATTCAATTTTCTTTTATGTTGTTTTAATTTTTTGAGATAATGACAATCGGTATTTTATAAGCAAAATCTTAAAAAAAAAAATCCTGGTTCTAATCTACCTGATATCTTCTTGATTAATTTATTTTTGTACTGATATAAAAGTAATATATTATTAATAATATTGCATTATATTTTAAAGTAAATACAAAATACAATTCTGCTTTAAATTAATTAAAGTTTTGCGTCACGAATTCATACATTTAATATTTTTATTAATGAACTGAAATTGGAATGAATATGCTTAATTTTAATTTTGAAATTATAAGATAAATATTCGTAGTTATTTTATTTATATATAGCTTATCAATATTAATTGCTAATAATTTACAATTAAGTGAAGATGTATCGGTATTAACAGATTCTACTCAAGAAAGGCGAAACAATTATGTTGAGTGTTTTTTTTCTTTTTTAAGAAACCATTAATTAAATTAACTCGAAGTACTTATAAAGGTATAAGGAACATTTTATTTCAGTGGTTGGATTAACACAAAAGGAGATCACGTTAAATTGGAAACCGGAGCTAAGCTTAGTAAGAAAGGAAAGACAAAAAGAGCAAGAGAAAGATTAGCGTCAAAGCTATGCGGTGTTTTGTTTTAAAATGACAGTATACTCTATCTGGTGGAATAACTTTTATAGCCAACAAAAGGAATCCCTTAACTGAAGTGGATCTTGCCCGTTTAGTCATTGACTTGACTCCGACTCAGCTTCCGTATGGTATTAAATGTCGAGGAAAGGCAAGTAGTTCCTGTGGTTTTAATACATTCCTCCTAAAAAGACAAACGGGTCTAAACGTCGAACTCATTCACCGGGAACAATCATCAAGAAGCTTAGTCATTACTCATTTGAAACAGAATTTATGTATGTGCTCCATATAATTCTATAATTGTAAACTTCTAAAAACTTACAACTTCAATGAACTGACGGACTTCAATGAGGAGTTAATTCTGTAAATTAGATAACAATTTAATAAACATTAACAATACTCAATATTTAGTAATTAATAATTAAGTTTGTATTGCATGATTAATAGAAAGTAATTCACTCGTGAGTATTTAAAAGATATAATCTGGAATACGTGTGTTTAGCTATACACATTAGTAATCATTTAAATATAATTTTATTGTAATAAACTTATAAAATTTGTGTGATACAAACAAAATACATTTCATTAATTCTTTTTTTTAAAAGAACGAAGTAGAAGTAAAATGAGGGATCTTAAAAAATCAAGACGTACCCAAACATTTAATATCGTTTTATTAGTTTATAAGCCTAAGAGATTATTTTACTTATCAAATCAAAATAATTTAAAATGCTGTTCAACTGTACTCAGTTGAAAACAGGACAGTTTGAATTTGGGGTTCCGTTTATAGTTAGCAATAGCCGTTTTATTTATTTATTTTATTTTTGAGCCAGAAATCACATTCTTAACTGTGGTCAAAAAGTATTTAAGGTTTGTGTTGTTCAATTCAGTGTTTTAAATGGGTATTTTTTCCAGAATGGAAGGTTATATAATAGGAACAGTTTAATTTATACATTTTTATATCATTTTGTTTCTTAGGGGTATACGTTTTGGTTTTTCTCTGAAAATTACACGAATCCACCTTTTTTTTAAATGTATATGCTAATTATTTTTCTGAATATTAGTTATATGTTTGTGTGATTTTTTTTATTGTCCTTCATTTCGGTAAAATTATTTTGTAGTTGCTTTTTTTAAGAAGTTTAAATTAAATTTTTATTTAAGAAATCGTTATATTTAAAAATGTAACTTTTTTTTGTTACATTTTTATTGAAATTACGTATTGTAGAATTTATTATGATTATAATGTAGGTGTATAGAGTAGAAATATCCAATTTCAATAAATATTAAAATTGGAATTAATTGAGGAAGACGACGAAATTAATTACTGCTTTAACTCAATTAATTTTATCTTAGTACGATAGAAATCAAACTACTGTTGTTGGCAGCCGTAAATAAATTTTAGAGTTGTTTTATTTCTGGAGAAGTGTAATTTAATTAATAATTGTTATTGGTATAAAGATGTGCGATTTTTTGTTCTTATATAATATTAAAATCACTAGGTAAGTAAAAACCTAAAACAAAAATGAAAACCTGTCTGCTGTTCCTTTAGGCGGGTAACATTTGTATTTTTTAAATATATTGAATATTCTTCCACAAAAAGTTGTGAAAATATTTTCAATAAGATTTATGGAAATTTTTCGGATTTCTATTAAGGATTTTCAAATATTGTATATTTCTCTTCTTATTATCGGTATAAACTCGGATGGAAATTTTTGTTTAGTCATCAAAGTCAGATGAATTTTTTTAACCGATTTATACTTGCACGCACATTTTGGGGCAGGCCGTGGTGAATATTATTCATAGCATAATGCTCTAAAGCCAGTAATTCATTATAGGCTTAAAAATTACGGTAAAGTTTTCAGAATATAAAAAATTAGAAGATTTTTAACGTATTCTTTCTTTCCACCAAAAAATAAAAATTCGAATAGACTCTTGCTTGGATTTTTTTCGAGCGGAAAGTATTTAATTTTCATTATTAAAAAAACTTTTTTTTTATTAAATTTAACTTGGTTGGTACATTTTTACTGAATACTGTTTAAAATATGATTAAAAGAAACAAGGTAAAGCGTACGAAAAAACAAAACCATTCGTCTATCATTTAATGAAAAATAAAAAAAAAAATACAAAAACAGTAATAATAATATTAGTTCGTATTACGTTATTAAATTATTAACTCAAAAATGAAAAATACCATGAATTCATCACGTGTCTCATAAAAAAAAAATTTACCATCACGTTTAATTAGCATATATTTGATTCATTTTAACAGTATTCCTAACCACTAATAGTCTTAAATTAAACTACTATCACCTATAAAAATAACAGTTAGAAATAGAAAAACTATTTTTTCTCAGTATTATTTTTTAGAAAATAAATACTAAATATTGTAGAAAATAAATAACTACTTGGCAACTACATGAACAACCGTACATTTCAAGTACGCGTTAATAATGAATATTCAGCAGAGAAAACGTTAGAAAATGGC